>CAJHQP010005573.1:0-44962 GCA_905132765.1 Moricandia arvensis | reverse complement strand
CCATACAGTCCAGAACTGCCGATTGCGAGCTATCTTGTCCTTCTTCACGATATGCTCCCTTCACTCTCTCGTCTTCTTCTTCCACCACTCTCTATCATTCTCTCTAGCCACATCTCAGTGAAATTAATCTTCACAATTTTTATTTACAAAGTTTTTAGTTTTTATTAACCGTTCTCTAAAACCCTAATCTTTTTTTTTTTGTTAACCGAGTGTCCTAGCACCACCCCGGGGGTGACCTAGACTAGAAACCAAGGCCATCCGAGCACCCGCAGCGGAAATTAATCCTTGAAAACCCTAATCTTTGCTTCTTATATATCTCGTGACTCCTGTTTCTCCGTCCAATCTCTCTCCTTCTCCACTAACCAACTGTGTTCTTTATGTAAAACTTCACTCATAGGCCAATATCTTTGGTGTCCATAAAAACATCAGATTCCAATTGGTTTTCTTATTACTTTCTCTGCTATTTTCATAAGATGATGAACATTTGTAAGAAGCTTTTATTTCATCTTCCTCTTTCCCTAAAGTTTAGACTCTTTTTTTTTTTTTTTTCTCTTCAATTTTGTATTTAGACAACAGAAAAAGGTTCTTGAAAGGGTTTAGGTAAGGTGTTAAAAAAATTATTAAACACAATTCATTTTCATTTTTCCTCCTAAACAAAAGAGAAACCTTTATTCAATCAGTCTCTGTCCTCCACCTAAACAGAGTATAGTTTCATACTGTCTTCAAATCTCGAGTTTGCTGTCTGATTATCTCGGGGGGAAAAAGGCATCTCTTTTTTGTTACTCAGACCAAGAAAAAATGTCGGCTTGCTTAAGCAGCGGCGGAGGAGGAGCCGCCGCATATAGTTTCGAGCTAGAAAAAATGAAATCACCACCACCACCGTCAAGGTCAACGACAACGAGAGCTACTTCACGGTCATCAACAATCTCGGAATCATCCAACTCCCCGCTGGCAATCTCAACGAGAAAGCCAAGAACCCCGCGGAAACGACCAAACCAAACATACAACGAAGCAGCAGCTCTTCTCTCCACCGCGTATCCCAACATCTTTTCTTCATCCTCAAACAATTTGTACGGAGAGTAAGAAGTTGATCGGAGAGAAGAGCAAGAAGAAGAAGAAAAAGAAGAAAGTTGCGGCGGTGCCATTGGCGGAATCGTCTAAAGAAGATACGGGGGAGAAATCAGGTGAACTGATGATGTTGAAGCTCGACTACGACGCCGTTTTGGAAGCTTGGTCTGAGAAAGAGTCACCGTTCCCTCATAAGATTCTGGCCCCCACCGGAGCCGATGTCAATGTATGTTACTTAATACTATCCACTCCTCTAATCTCACTACTAGGTCTTTGCTTTGAATTAAAGACTAATTTTTAATTGATTTGGAGTTCTGTTCTCGCTAGTGATATACTGCCACGTCGCCTATATAGTGCCACTTGAGTTCAAAGGAGTGTGTTCATTTTGATTTTTATGCTTTAAATAAATAAATAATCTGGAGTTAGTCATTTATTAACGGACGGTCACAGTATGATGAAATTACCAAGTCTCTGACAAGAATTTACTAAAGTATTTATGTGAAAAGTATAAGTATCATTTGACGAAAACTTTTTTTAATCAGTTAACAAAAACAAAGTTTATTTTCTTTTCAAGGGGACTTTAGACTTTGCACGTGAGTTTTTCACGTATAAGATAAATGAAAGAGGTTCGATGATTTATTTCGTATATATCCGTTTCGCCGTATACTCCTTTTAGCATAAAAGTCTACAAAAGTACGGACATGAACGAGAAATCCTTCTTAGCCATAAGAAATTTACTAGAACAACAATGTCAGGGAAAATATAAAGTGATATAGGTATATCTTAGCTTGCATGCATCTCTTTTAAGCCTGAATAACTAACTCTAAATAAAAAAGTTGATAATTGATGCATCCATGAACTAACACGTGAATTTGGGGGGCAGGCCAGATTAGCTCAGATAGATTTGTTCGGAGACGGTGGAATACGAGAAGCAAGTGTTTTGAGGTACAAAAAGAAACGTACAACTCGGCTCTTCTCCAAGAAAATTAGATACCAAGTTCGCAAACTTAATGCAGATCAACGTCCTCGAATGAAGGTATCTCCACCTCCCACATTAATCCGTGGTAAAAACATGTAGGTTCTTTTCTACCATTCATGATAATAATTTGATTTAGTAATTTTACACCGGGGCTTATGAGATTAATTAACGTGAGTATTGACAATTAGGATTAATTTGTATACATAGTTAGTTGAAGTAGTAATACATAACGTTTAGATTGGGTCAAGGGATAGGGATATACATTGGATTTTGATTAAGACAAGAACCTAATATTAATGTTTCCTTACTTATCTGTGGTTGGTGATTGAATTGGAACAGGGACGGTTCGTGAGAAGGTCCAATGCTAGCCCTCCAAGTGGACAAAGATAGCAAGGAAAGAAGAGCCAAGATTCACTCCTTTTTTAACGTTTCTTTCCTTTTTAGTCTGTATTATCTTTTGTAGTAAAATTTTGTCACCCTCATTTTTATTCCTTAATTTATGGTCACTTTCGTTTATATTGTAATTTTTTTTCCTTGAATAATGATCAACTAAGGAGATGTTAGATGAGAGAAAGTGAGGGATCAAAACGAATAAAAGTTTTTCCTTTTGTTTTTTGCACAAAAAAATGTGTTTGAACTCATCATTGTATTAGAAGAACTATCAATAATAGGGAGGGGATATTGTTTGTGTTATATACAGAGTTACTTATACATGAAACAAGAGGAAAACCAAATAAAAGCAAATGATCTAGTTCATGTAGAACCAGCAAAAGTCCTTGTGGAGACACCTAGTTGCATACCAACACTAACTAATGTCTCTAAGGACCTACCGCTGTTAGCTAAGAGATCCTCATCGATCCGGATAGAGTTCTGCAAAAAAGGAAGGTTGATTCATATTGAAGACAAAGTCCAGTGAATGCATAAAACTGTTCTTAAAGATTCTTATGATTACAATACACTAAACCTTTTCGAAGACGCATAAAACAGTGCTTCCACCAAACGAAAAATAACCAAGCTGCAAGTTAAAAAATAAAGTGTTTAGATATTTATCTTGAAGTATGGTTCCCTTTGATAAAGGTCTAAAACTGCTTACTTCGTCTCCTTTTTGCACATGGTCCCCTTCCTTTCTGACAAAACTGATGCTACCAACCATTGTTGCACCGATTGCAACAAAAGCAACCTGTTACATTACATAACATTCATTATTCAGATTCGTTTGTAAATATATGTTTCTAGAATTTATCTACTCGTTACAACCTTAGAATCTAACAATACCAAATGTTCAGTCACTACTCACTAGCACTTTTTAGCCATCTTATTTCGAAAGCCCCATATGAAGACACAAAGCTTGTGAGTAAATTACCTTTCCAAACTCCTTTGTTGATATAATTGCCACGGTTCGTTTATTCTCCGTGAATACATTACAGTATTTGCTATTGACCGCTATGGGATTAACCTGAGAAGGAATGGTAAATCAACAAACAAATAGGAAAGAAAAGTGATTATCATAGCCAAGCATAACAGAGATGAGAGGGAATGTTGGCTACATACCGTATATAAGCTTCCAGAAACATCAACAAACTTTTCAATGACTCCAGAGACAGGGACATGAAACCGATGATAATCCTGTAACGTTTGTTAAGACATGTGTAAGTGTAACAAAGAACAAGAAACGACTGTGTAGTGAATTTCAATAGGGAAATATCCAGTCTCAAGTTGTGTACCTGTGGTGCTAGTCTGAATATCACCAAAGATCCATCAAGAAAAGCATTTGGATTCACATTCTTCCCAAGGAGGCCTCTAATCGAAAACTTCCGTCCCTATCAATGTAGCATCAGTCAGTTAACATCATTCGCTTTGTGAGTTTTAGAAAATCTTGCATGACAATAAATAATTATCACAAAGTAAGATACTATGGTAAACAGTGTTACCTTGATCCAGAATCTGGTGCTATCCTCAACTGACTGGAAGGCCATTAATCGACAATCAGCAGCACATACAGCAACATCGTCACGATTCATGTATGCTATTGGTCTTGCACCAGGTTTCAACTCCCTTATGAAAAACTCATTGAACGTCTGCCAAGTAAAAACAAAAACACTTAGCCACTTGCTAATATCGCTTTCATAGGAAACTCATACTATGAGTTTAAGAGCTAGACACATTTGAATGTAACGTTAAGACTATAAATCAGGTCCTGTTTTTCATACCTTGAAGTGTTGTATAGGATACTTGACTTCAGCCATGTTTATTTGATCCTGCAACAGACAAAACCTCATTTTCGAACTCCAAGAACCAAGCAAACACATTATAGCTTTAAAAAAATAGTAGTAACTTTCCATGCCTTAAAGAACTCAAGAAAGCTGGGAATTTTTTGGGCGGATTCAGCAGAGTTCATTTTCTTCCCCTGCTTCTCAGAAAGTCTCTGCAGAATCTCCTTTGCCCCTGTATCAAGAAGACAAATCAAAGCATTTACGTACAAATGAAACTTAATAGTGACAGTACAATAACTTATCAAATATGTTGCATTAGAGAAGTATAAGAAAATGCAAATTAGTTTTACCTTGATCCATAAGTCTAAGCCCAATTTTGGACTGGTAAATAGCTCTCATTGACAGAACAATCTTTGAGTCTATCAACTCTTCCACAAGCCTCTTTGTCTTCCTGTCAATCACCTAAAGCAAGACACAACAAAAAGACTTAAAGACATTTAAGCCCAAAAAAAAACATGAGACTTAACAAAAGAGAGCAGAAAGAAAAGCATACCACAATATGAGAAGCACTTGAACCAGTATTCAAACCAACGTCATAAGTAGATAAATGTGTCCATTCACTTAGTTTGAACATCCATCTGAACAACAAGGTGATGGTAAGAGAAATAAATTTAAGTGCTGCCTGGTTATTAAGATTATAAGAAAGGGACATCTCTCTCACCCATAAGAAGCTTGTCTATCAGTCAAAAACCCACCAGTCATCACCTGATTACCCGTTCCCTCATCAAAACATAGAGTCATATGTATCATGGCGTTGAGCTTGTCAGTGAGTTGAAGAGCTTCACCACACACCGGACAGTTATTTATAATTGGTTCCCTGCATTACAATTACATTCAAAAGGAGGTATCAAATAATATTTGAGAAATGAAAGTGAATATCGTTTAAGGTTACTTTACTTCTCTTGTTGAAGAGCAGGAAGCGCAGCCAACTCATCAATAGTCACAACACCGTCACCGTTAAGGTCAGCAGCTCTGAACAACTCCTCTTTCTGGTAAAAAAGACAATGAAAAACATCAAGTCCACCTTCAATTAAAACATCATGAAAATAGATGAAAAAGATGCTAACGAAACCTTGTTAGCAGCCACTAAGTTTCCAAAAGCACGGATTAGCTCAGAGAACTCAGAGAAGGAGAGTTGTCCATCTTCATTGTAGTCCACTACTGACAAGATACGCTTTGCAAACCGCTTCTCGGTTTCAACAGGATCCTTCAGAATGTTAAGCAACAAAAAAAATGTCAAACACCATCTCTTTGCTCCTTTTGTTTTCATAAGAAAAATATATTATTTTACAGTATTACCTCAATATCGCATGAAAGGAAAATGGTGCCAACAACATTGGATGAAGCAGGATCTAACAAGTCAAATGACTTGCAAGCCGACTCAGGTTCCTGTATCACACCAGGTAAGCAAGAGGGAGAATATAATATACTTATAATCATATCATAAACAAAGACAAAAAATTTACCTGCACTACAAAATCGAATATATCAAGCTCGCAATAACCGACGATTTTGTTCCTCGAAAGCCTATTGGTCTGCACCATGAAATGACTATTAATTAAAAAAAAAAGAGGCAATATCTGTTGAAGATAGTTTGGACTGTGGCTTCAAGTCAAAAATGGTGACAACATTTACGGCACCGTCCAAGCCGTAATTGCAACAATGGTCATGCATGGTGGATGAAAAATTGTCAAACTTTGTGGCATGAATTTGTCAAACCTTGTGGCTAGCTTCTTCTATAAATAGCAAGCAAAGGTGAGGCATTTCATTCATCCCAAAAAATTGCAGAGAGAAAGGAGGAAGAAGAAGAAGAGAAACGTGAGAAAAAAAAAAAAAAAAAAATTTTCTTTTTCTTAAGATAATTTCCTCCGGGTATTTGGGATCGGGTTGAGAGAGAATTATTTAGAGAGTTTGTTATTTTCTCCTTTTATAACGAGAGAATTATTATTGTTTTCTCCGTTATAATAGAGAGGTTGTAACTCCTATTATTTTCCTCGGAATAAATTCTTCTACCTTGTCCGTGGTTTTTACCCTTTGGGGTTTTCCACGTTAAATCCGGTGTTCAATTTATTGCATTATTTCTCAAATTATTAGCTGCGACCCTGCTCTATCCAGTCCGATTTCTTCAACAAGTGGTATCAGAGCCTGGTTTCGTTATTCTGGAAGAAGCAATGGCGGCAAAATTTGAGATCGAAAAATTCAACGGCAGCAATTTTGCGCTGTGGAAGTTGAAGATGAAGGCTATTTTGAGGAAAGATAGCTGCTTAGCGGCCATTAGTGAAAGACCGGCTACATACACGGATGATGATAAGTGGAACGAGATGGACGGGAATGCTATTGCAAATCTTCACCTTGCACTTGCAGATGGAGTGTTGTCAAGCATTGAGGAGAAGAAGACTGCAAAGGAGATATGGGATCACCTTGCAAAATTGTACGAGGCCAAGTCGCTGCACAACAAAATTTTCCTTAAGAGGAAGCTTTATACTCTACGGATGGCGGAATCTACTTCAGTGACGGAGCACATCAACACCTTGAATACTTTATTTTCTTAACTCACTTCGTTGAGCTATAAAGTAGAATCACAGGAGCGTGCTGAGCTTCTACTTCAAAGTCTACCAGATTCATATGATCAACTCATCATCAACTTAACAAATAATGTCTCCACCGACAGTCTAGTCTTTGACGATGTTGCAGCTGCGGTTCTGGAAGAAGAAAGTCGGCGCAAAAGTAAGGAAGACAGACGAGAAACTCCACAAGTGGAGGCATTGACGGTGATGAGAGGAAGATCAATGGAGCATGGCTCAAGTGGGAGTCACAAACATGGTAGATCAAAGTCAAGAAGTAAGAAGATTTATAAATGCTACCACTGTGGCAAGAAGGGTCACTTGAAGAAGGATTGTTGGGAATTAAAGAATTCCAACCCTCAAGGAAATGTTGCAAACACTTCAGATAATGGAATAGCCCTGTGTTGTGAAGCAGCAATTTCAAGCGAAAACAGGAGAAGGTTCGCTGATATATGGTTGTTCGACTCAGGAGCTACATATCACATGACCTCTAGAAGAGAATGGTTCCACCAATATGAACCCATCTCAGGAGGGTCTGTGTACAGTTGCAATGATCATGAGCTTAAGATTGTTGGCACTGGGTCCATTCAGATGAAGATGTATGATGGTACAATTCGTACTATTTATGAGGTGCGACACGTGGAAGGCCTGAAGAAGAATTTATTATCTATGGGGCAACTCGATGAACTCGGTTGCAAAGTTGAAGTCGAGAATGGAACTCTAAAAGTAATTAGAGGAGCAATTGTGCTTATGAAAGGAGAGAAGATAGCTGCGAAGTTATACATGTTAAAAGGAGAAACTCTGTCAGAATCAGAAGCATCTGTTGCTTCAAGTTGTTCCAGTGAGAAGGCTACAATGGTGTGGCATCAGAAACTTGGGCATATGTCGGAACAAGGCATGAAAATTCTTGCAGAGAAGAAGTTACTTCCGGGTCTCACAAAGGTATCATTATCCTTTTGTGAGCATTGTATTACAAGCAAGCAGCATCGGTCGAAGTTTAGCACATCAAGTTCTAGAAGTAAAACTGTTCTAGAATTGGTTCACTCTGATGTGTGGCAAGCACCAGTTACATCACTAGGAGGAGCGAAGTACTTTGTGTCTTTCATCGATGACTACTCTAGGAGATGTTGGGTGTATCCTATCAAGAGTAAGGCGGATGTGTTTTCAGTCTTCAAAGTTTTCAAAGCACGGGTGGAACTTGAATCTGAAAAGAAGATCAAGTGTTTGAGGTCAGATAATGGAGGTGAATACACTAGTGATGCATTTATCAAATTCTGTAAAGCAGAGGGCATCAAAAGGCAGTTCACTACATCATACACTCCTCAACAAAATGGAGTGGCAGAGCGGATGAACAGGACTCTGTTAGAAAGAACAAGAGCAATGTTGGGAGCTGCAAGCTTAGAGAAGAAATTCTGGGCAGAAGCAGTCAACACCGCATGTTATGTGATAAATCGATCGCCATAAACTGCAATTGAGTTGAAGACACCGATGGAGATGTGGACAGGAAAGCCCATAGACTATTCAGACCTCCATATATTTGGGAGCCCAGTGTACGTGATGTACAATAACCAAGAAACTACAAAACTAGATCCAAAATCTAGAAGGTGCTTGTTCTTGGGATATGCTGATGGAGTGAAGGGGTATCGCCTGTGGGATCCCACTGCCCACAAGGTTATAATCAGCAGGGATGTTATCTTCACAGAAGATAAAAAGATCGAGGAAGAAATTTACATGCTCCAACCAGAAGGTTTTGAAGAAAAAGAAAAGGAGAACTTGGTTTGCAGGTTGAACAAATCTCTGTACGGTCTAAAGCAGGCGCCAAGATGTTGGTACAAGAGATTTGATTCCTTCATTATGAGCCTTGGATACAGCAGACTCCATGCAGACCCTTGCGCATATTTCAAGAGGTTTGGTGAAGGAGAGTTCATTACATTGCTGCTGTATGTAGACGACATGTTGATAGCAGGCCCCAACAATGATCGTATCAATGAATTGAAGGCACAGTTGGCTAGGGAGTTTGAGATGAAGGACTTGGGACCAGCAAACAAGATTCTAGGGATGCAAATTCACCGAGACAGAAATAATAGGAAGATTTGGCTTTCACAGAAGAATTATTTGAAGAAAATCTTGCGAAGGTTCAACATGCAAGATTGTAAGCCAGTCTCTACCCCACTTCCTATTAATTTCAAGTTATCCTCCAGTATGAGTCCTAGCAGTGAAGAAGGAAGGATGGAAATGTCTCGAGTACCGTATGCATCAGCAGTGGGAAGCTTAATGTTCGCAATGATTTGTACACGACCAGACATTGCACAAGCAGTGGGAGTAGTAAGTCGGTACATGGCGAATCCTGGTAAAGAGCACTGGAATGCCGTAAAGAGGATCCTAAGATACATTAAGGGTACCTCAGATGTTGCATTATGTTATGGAGGATTAGACTTTGTTGTCAGGGGCTATGTTGATTCAGATTATGTAGGCGATCTGGATAAAAGCAAATCCACAACCGGATATGTGTTTGCACTTGCTAGCGGATCTGTAAGCTGGGTTTCAAAACTACAGTCGATTGTGGCGACATCAACAACTGAAGCAGAATATATAGCAGCTACACAAGCTAGTAAAGAGGCAATGTGGTTGAAGATGGTGATGGAGGAACTCGGGCACAAACAAGAGACAATTTCTCTTTTTTGTGACAGTCAGAGTGCCGTGCATCTTGCAAGGAATACAGCCTTTCATTCAAAAAACAAGCATATTCGAGTCCAGTATCACTTCGTTCGTGAGAAAGTGGAAGAGGGCACGATAGATATGCAGAAGATTCATACAAAAGAAAACATAGCAGATTTTTTGACGAAAGCAGTCAGTACTGACAAGTTTATTTGGTGTCGATCCTCTTGTGGCCTGATGGAGACGTAAGCAACATGGAATGACAAGGTAGAAAGAATGGTGTGAAGATCCGATTGATCCTCAATCAAATCTTCAAGTGGGAGATTGTTGAAGATAGTTTGGACGGTGGCTTCAAGTCAAAAATGGTGACAACATTTATGGCACCGTCCAAGCCGTAATTGCAACAATGGTCATGCATGGTGGATGAAAAATTGTCAAACTTTGTGGCATGAATTTGTCAAACCTTGTGGCTAGCTTCTTCTATAAATAGCAAGCAAAGGTGAGGCATTTCATTCATCCCAAAAAATTGCAGAGAGAAAGGAGGAAGAAGAAGAAGAGAAACGTGAGAAAAAAAAAAAAAATTCTTTTTCTTAAGATAATTTCCTCCGGGTATTTGGGATCGGGTTGAGAGAGAATTATTTAGAGAGTTTGTTATTTTCTCCTTTTATAACGAGAGAATTATTATTGTTTTCTCCGTTATAATAGAGAGGTTGTAACTCCTATTATTTTCCTCGGAATAAATTCTTCTACCTTGTCCGTGGTTTTTTACCCTTTGGGGTTTTCCACGTTAAATCCGGTGTTCCATTTATTGGCATTATTTCTCAAATTATTAGCTGCGACCCTGCTCTATCCAGTCCGATTCTACAACAATATCATGGCTGAGCTCAGAATCGAGAAAAGTAATAAAGAAACCTCGAAACAGAGACCCTGGCGAGACTTGGTCCATTTTTCTCCAAGAGAAGCTTCTTTTCCTATACACAGAGAGAAACATTAACATGATTTAGCACAAGTATTCCAAAGCGGTAAGATTCAGACATGGTGTGGATCTACTTACTGAATTCCAGATTGGTTTCTCCGTACTGCAAATTTATAAGAAACAAAAAAAAATGTTATGATCAAACTATAAGAATACTCAACTCTAAAGAATTTTCGGACAAGACTTACGTGTCTGAGATCTCTGTTCTAAATGTTTGTTCCCGAACGAAACACAAGCGAGCCACTTGTCTTTAAACTTCATGTCCGCCTAAAGATAATAAGCCAGAGACAGAGTTACGACAAGAATTATAAAACGGAATTAATTAAGAAGAGGAAAAGAAGAAACATACGCCTAATGAGAGTGAGAAGGGCAATGCGGAGAAATCCTCGACGGTGACAGCTCTCTGATTCATAACTCCGGTCGCGTTACGTGAGAAACGACTACGTAAATGATGACGGGTGACTGCGAAACCTCTGTAGCTTCTGCTTTAGCCTTGACCGTCGCGACTCCTTCCCCTCCCTTGAGCTTCCGTTTCCCATTTTACACCTCTCGATCTTTTCGTCTTCCTCTCAATCTCGGACGATGAGAGATCACAGTTTTAATTTTCTCTAAACGAATTCTTCTACGTTTGACCGAACTTAAATATAGGCATACAAATGTTCTGTTATATGGACTTTGAGAAGGTGGGCCCCTTTACTTATCGCTCGGGAATGTTTTTTCTTCTCCCACCTTCTACGGAATATAGCTCTTTTTTTTTGCAATTTTAAAAATATTTTATGAGCGTATTTAAAGAAATTCGAATACCGGCTTTTATATATTTTACGTTTTTTTGTTATAGGAATCACTTTTGATACTAATTTTTATTTTTTGCCATAATATTAAAAATTAAAAATATTAGTGCAAGCATTTTTTAAAAAAAATTTCCCAATCACATAGTATCTGATACCGGTTTGAATAAAAATATAGAATATATTATCGTGATCAACTAATATATGATAAAAAGAAAATAACTAATATATTATATGTATACTCAAAAAATTCATGTATATACATTAAAAATTCATATGAGTAAAATATCTAGTACACGCGAAAAAAACTGTGGATTACATAAAATATATTCATATATAATTTGTGAGAAATTGACGATTAATTCCGGAAAATTAGCTGATGGTTTTCTTAAAAGAATATATACCGAGAGAGGTTAATATATGTCAGATGGTCTCCTAGAAGGCTAGAAGCAGTAATAATTAACGAATGAACTAGCTAGTGTTAAAGTTAAGCAACTTAGCAGTCAACGTAAATGACGTCTGCAAAAAAAAACTTTCCGCTATTTTAATTAATTCCTGTGGATATTTTTATTGTCAATCGGTATGTGCTAAGAAGACGAAGATATATAAGAAGACAAGATCTGTATATATACGTTTATATAAAAGCTTGAATTGAAGAAAAGGTTTGAAAAATGTTATTTTGACTTTGTGTAAATAGTCTTGGTGCCTCCGTCGCTGTGAAGCGTGTTATTAGGTAGGCTCTTGAATCCGATTCAAATCGTGGTCAAAGCTGTCCGTTGTTGATTGATTCTATCAAATAGTAGAAGACACGAGGGTACGTTAAAAGATACAACTACTAAAGTAGATAGGTAGCACCAAAACTAAATAATGGAGTAAGTTGAAACAAAATAAATAAATACCAATAGATATATTGTTTTTTTTTTTGTCAAAAATATTCCTCAGCACATGCTTTATGTGTTTCTAGTAAAGGCAATAGATGGTTACAAAAGCAGAGCATATTGTTGTTACTTGCTATGTTTGATCCGGAACAATATGCATGTGTTTTCATGACCATTCATCTACGCAAATGACAAAATTTTCATTTAAAAACAAACCAACAAGGAGTATATTAGAAGTGAATTTAGACATCACTAGAAATAGTCGCTATACATTTGTACAAAATTAATGGAAATGAATTTTTCAAAAACAAAATTAATAGAAATGATTGGATTTATGCATATTGATTTCTGTAGAGAAGTAACAGTAGTTTGTGAACTTTCGATTAGAGACATCTATCCTTAATTAACTTAAACCAATTCTAAACTAAACCATATATTATTTTTCTTTTTCAACAAAAGAGCGAGATATTCTTTCCTAAATGAACCTTCATCAATAGAGTTTAGAGTCTCATACCATCATTATCTCCGGTCTCTTAAACCATCATATCTTAAAGCAAGTACTTCTAAGTAAAGAGTATGACACATAAGTGAAAAAAATCAGCAAACAGAGTATAGACAGAATCTCGACAAGAAACACAACAAGGTATGGTGGTTCTCCTTAAACCACCAAAGGAGCCATGAAGCTTTTACAATGAAACTGTCAGGGTTTGAGAAGCGATTTGACAGTTCCGCATCTCAAAGATATAAGGAAATCTCACAAGCCTGATATCATACTTCTTGTGGAGACAAAGAATGTAGATACTTATGTCCATAGTGTAGTTAAGGAACTAGGATATACTCACTCTTTTGTTGTTTCTGCTAAAGGAAGTAGTGATGGAATGGTTATTATGTGGAATGATGAGATTAAGGTTCATCTTTTTGGGAAACCCATCATTGAATAAGTCTGATATGTATATTGAGGATGAAAGTAATATATTTCGTTTGATGGATGGAGAATCTGGAAAATGCGAAACAACATCCCATTTCAACATAAAAAAGAGCATATCTTGCAGGTTATCCATGGAGCAATAAGAGACTATCATATTTGGAAGGAGGCAATAGAACATGATGAACAGCAGAAGTGGGAGGAATTGGATGGTCCTTACACAGTCGAGAAGGCATTCAAAAACTCCAAGGTTCTTCCTCCATCAACCCAACAAATTCTTCCTTGGAAGCAGAAGCAATAGCCCTTTCAATGGCAGTGCAGCAGATGAGGAATCTTTGCTATGATCAAATTACTTTCATCTTTGACTGCATACATATGATTGATGAGCTACATGAGTACTACACTGAAGAAACCATCACCAAGAGATGTATCACCGAGGCATCCTCAGTGATACATGATATATGCGAAATGTCGAAATCATGTATTTTTAAGTTTCGGTATCTAAGTAGAGAGTCACTTATGAATGTTGATGTATTAGCCAAAAATGCTAGAAGTAGGAGTCAAAAAATTATGTAGTTCAGTGGCTATCTTAATAAATAAAAAGTTGACAAAAAAACTTATGTTTCTCGACAATTTCACTAAATCTAGAAGCAATTACGTGTCAAGAGTGAATTGGTACACTTGTCATTATATTTCGAGTGATTTCCAATATTAAATGCTCGCCTCCGTCTCCCCTAATTCTCACATTTTTTTTGGCAAATCTCCCAAATAACCCTTTTTGAAGTTTTTGTCACAAAAATAACCCTTAAGAACAAAAATGACAAATCTAGCCTTTTTTTATTTTCAAAAAATTAATTTTTTGAAATTTTTTTTTCAATTTTAAACTTCACCCCAAAAACCTCATCCCATAAATCTAAACCCTAAGTCTAGATTAGTTAACCCAAGGATTAACAAAATGACTAATACCCCTTGGTTAACTAATCTAGACTTAGGGTTTAGAGTTATGGGGTGGGATTTTGGGGGTGATGTTTAAAATTGAAAAAAAATAAAATAAAAATTAATTTTTTGAAAATAAAAAATGCTAGATTTGTCATTTTTGTTCTTGAAAGTTATTTTTGTGACAAAAACTTTTTTAGGGCTATATATTAGGGTATTTTCCTTTTTTTTTTTTGGGTAAAAATTCTCACATCCCTTTATAGTCGGCTTCGAATTCAAAAACCCTAATTCCAAAGACCCCAAGGTACGGCTCTAATCTATCATGCTGTTTTGCTTGAAGTTTTGATCTCACTCTTTGGTGTCTCAGTGAAGGATTTCTATTGATTTTATTTGGTTTTAGATGTGTTCCCGGGAACAGAATATCTACCTGGCCAAGTTAGCCGACGATGCTGAGCAGTATAATGATATGGTTGAATTCATGGACAAAGTTGCAAAGACCGTTGTTGACACTGCCGAGCTTACTCCTGAAGAGAGGAACCTCTTGTCTATTGCCTACAAGAATTTGATTGCTGGTAGGAGGGCTTCGTTGAAGCGTATTCGCTCTATTGAGAAGAAGGAAACGAAAAAGGGAAACACTGACAACCTCTCCTTTATCAAGGACCACAGAGTCAAGATTGAGACTGAGATCAGCAACATTTGTGATCGTGTTTTCAACCTTATCGACTCTCAACTCCTTCCTAATGCATCCACCGATGACTCCAAAGTGTTCTACCTCAAAATATGAAGGGAGACTATCACCGTTACCTCTCTGATTCCAGGACTGGAGCTGCCAGGGTACAAGCTGCCAAGGACACTCTTGAAATCTACAAGTCAGCCAAGGTTATCCGTCGCTCGTTTCTTGCCTTTTAACTTGTGATACATCTTGTCGGCCTCATGCTTCTTTTTGTGTAGGTTATTGCTCTTAATCTGCCGTCCACTAACATACCCAGACTGGGGCTTGCTCTAAACTTGTCTCTTTTCTACTATGAGACCCTCATGTCAACTGAGGCTGCGTGTCTGACCGCAAAGGAGGTATGTGTTACTTTTTCTCATTTTATTATATGTTTTTTTTTTCTTTTTTTGCTGTTGTTCTGTCAAATTGTATTCGTATTGTGGCATAAATGTGTTTATTTGGTTAACTTGTTACACTTCCATTCCCCCTGCCTGCAATCTTTCATATGATCTGTTTTGGTAAATAGTTTTTGTAGTTGATTATTTGGAAAGTAGAGTCTACCCTTTTTCCCTTACACTAATGAGTGAAAAATATGTGACCTTTTGATTATCAAGGGGAATGAAAAATATGCTCATTTAGAATTATGATTGTGATGATGATGGTAGGCTTACGATGCGGCAATCACAGAACTACACGCAGTGAGAGAGGAATCATTCGAGGATACTGTATTGATCATGCATCTTATCAGTGACCGTGTCACCATCTGGACCGATGAACTCAAATGTTTCCATCAAAGCAAGTGAAAGAGCAGCCCCTACCACCAGATTCGCAGTGTTGAAACCTGGTCCATGGAATAATTTATAAGAAGAATACTAATTAAAAAAAATTCTGTATGTCTTGGTTCCGCATAAACTGAAAGAACAAACTAATCTCTTGTAGTCTCCTCAAACTCTTTTTTTTTTTGCAAACCAACTCTCCTTTTCCTTTTTTAATAGGTTGATGTTGTTGCCGGTTTCACTATAAGATTGTGTGGATCTATGCCGGTTCAATCTGGACTTGGGTCCGGTTTTGGTTTGGTTTATTCGGTATTTCGGATAATACAAATAAACTACAATATTAAAACTATATCTAGTTTGTTTTGGTTCGGTTTTTATACTACCAGTTTTTGGTTTATTTGGTTTTATATTAAAACATATTATTATTTGATTTGGTTTCTATTATATGAACTAGGAAAAGAACCCGTGCGATATCGCACGGGAACTCATTTTGTAAAAAAATATATCACATTAAATATTATAATAATATATGTTAATTTATATTGATATAATCATTTTCATTTATAATATTATCATGAATTTCAAGAAGAGTTCTCACAAAACACCAACAATTATTATATTAACATAATAATTAAATAAAATTATTATGTTTATAAGTGTTTCTTCAAAAGTTATTTAAAAATCGTTTAAGAATGAATCTCTCTATTTTTTAGTCTATTTGCGATTTTTCAATGGCCACGACGTCTTATATAAATTACAAAAAACTACAATGATTAATAACAAAAAATGCTAATGGCTGAAATCAAATATTGCAATGGTGGATAACCAAACATTACAATGGTTAGCTAAGAGTTGTAATAATTAACACCAAATAGTACAATCAACAAAAGTTTCAATGATTTATCACCAAATATGACATTGGTTCTACGCTAATAATTATAATCACCAACAATAAAACTATTTCATCTAAACGATGATGTCAATAAAAAATAAATCTAGTGGTGAATTTAATTCTTGATTTTTAATCTAATAGCTAAGATTTTATTTAGAATTTTGAGTATGATATCATAGTTTCATAAGCAAAAAATGTGTTTATTCTTTGTCAAGTTATATTTTTTTTCAAAAACTAACAATTAAATTCTTTCATTAATTTTTTTCATAATAGAAAAGTTGTATCAAAAGTTTAACCATTAAATCTTTCAGAATATAAACCTTTTAAAAATTCATTCACAAAAAAATCATGTTTATTTATCGAAGAGTTGTATCTTTTCAAAAAATTAATCGGTGAACTTTTTCATTAAACCTTTTCATAATAAAAATTTGTATAATTTCATAAGATTAGTTATTGAACCACATAGGTACGAATGACCAAAGAGTTTTGAATATATCGTAACTAAAGAGGTGCGAACATATCACGACCAAATAAGTGTGAACGGATTGTCACCAAATGGGTGCAAACATGTTACCACCAAAAGGGTACGAACATGTCATCACCGAAGAGGTACAAACGAGTCGTTAACCAAAAGGTTGCGAATGGATCATCACCTAAGGAGTTACGAACATTTCATGGCCAAAGAGGTGCAAACATTTCGTGGCCGAAGCGGTTCAGACATATTGTAGCTGAAAAGGTGCGAACATTTTTGTGGTCGAAGAGGTAGGAACATTTCGTGGCCGAAGAGGTGCAAACATTTCGTGTCTGCAAGGGTGTAGACATTTCGTGTTCGAAAGGGTGCAGACATTTCGTGTCTGAAGAGGTGCTAACATTTCGTTTCTGAAGGGGTGCAAACATTTCGTGTCGAAGGGGTGCAAACGTGAGTGTCCGAAGGTGTGTGAACGTGTCATTTCCGAAAGGGTACGAACATGTTGTATCCAATGAGATGTGAATGTTTTGTGAATGAAGATGTGCGAACGTATTATCACCAAATAGTGAAAATGTATTATTACCATAATGGTGCAAACGAATGGTCATAATAATCTATTTATGACTTTCCAGATTTATAATTGTTATTTAAAAATAGTATTTACAATTTATTTTGAATATACACATAATTATTAAAAGACATCTTATTGCATAATAAAAAGATACAACTTTTAAAACTAATATGCATTTTAGAAAGACACTTATTGGGTATTTTAACATCTTCTTAAAAATTATTTTTTATAATGAAAAGACACAACCTTTAATTTTATAATGAAAAATCACAATTTTTTTTTTAAAAAATACATATAATTATTTAATAAATTGACAACTTTTGAAAATTAATTTCAGTTTTAAAATAAAAGACACAATCTTTGGAATTAATTGAGATTGCTATTATTAATAGGTGCAAACATGTCATCACCAAAAGGGTGCGAACAAGTCATCACTGAAGAGGTGCAAACGAGTCGTTAACCAAAAGGTTGCTAATGGATCATCACCTAAGGAGTGCAAACATGTTGTGACCGAAGAGGTGCGAACAATTGGTGGCCAAAGAGGTGCGAACGTTC
Source organism: Moricandia arvensis (assembly GCA_905132765.1). Lineage (NCBI taxonomy): Eukaryota > Viridiplantae > Streptophyta > Magnoliopsida > Brassicales > Brassicaceae > Moricandia > Moricandia arvensis. Next base: position 26,942 of record CAJHQP010005573.1, on the reverse strand, counting down.
CGTGACCGAAGAGTTGCGAACATTTTGTGGCCGAAGAGGTGCAAACATTTCGTGGCTGAAGAGGTGTAAACATTTCGTGTCTGAAAAGGTGCAAACATTTTGTATCCGAAGAGGTGCAAACATTTCGTGTCCGAAGGAGTGCCAACATTTTTTGTTTGAAGAGATGCAAACATTTCGTGTCGAATGGGTGCTAACGTATTGTGTCTGAAGAGGTGCGAACGTGCCATTTCCGAATGGGTGCGAACGTGCTATTTACGAAGGGGTACGAACTGTCGTATCCAAAGAGTTGTGAATGAAATGTGCGAACGTAGTATCAACAAATGGTGTAAATATATTATTACTATAATGGTGCGAACGAACGATCATAATAATCTATATGAATAGTCATGACTTTCAAGTCTGTAATATATATGAATAGTCATGACTTTCAAGTTTTGTAATAGTTATTTAAAATAGTATTTTTACATTATATTTTGAATATACACATAATTATTAAAAGATTTATTATTGTATAATGAAAAGACACAACTTTTAAAATTAATATGTATTTTTGAAAGGACACTTATTGGGTATTTTAACATCTTTTAAAAAAAAAATTAATGAAAAGACACAACCTTTAAATTTAAAATGAAAAGTTACAAAATTAAAAATACATAAATTGAATATATTGACAACTTTTGAAAATTAATTTCAGTTTTAAACTAAAAAAACAACCTTTGGAATTAATTGAGATTGCTATTATTAATAGATATATAAAAATGTTCTGAGCAAAAAAATAATATATAAAAATTAACGTTTAAATTTTTTTATTTAATTAATATATTCAAAATGAAAATAATTTTTCAAGATAGTTTTAAATTATTAAAAATTAAAGAAATAAGAAATATAAAATATGATAAAGTGATGCAATCTCTTAGATATATTTTGGTTTGATATTACTAAAGTGTATGAATAACATTTTTAAAAAAGTCTCTAATAACATTTTTCTTACTTTTCAGTTATAAAATTCACATGCAGTTGTTATTATATGATTTTGTAATTAAACTAATAAATCATGTATCTAATTCCTAAAAGCTACAGCTAAATGAAAAAAAAATAAAGACTTTTCATAGATTTTTAAATAAAATTAGTATGTCAGGGAAAATTATCTGATCATTAAAAGAGACAAAATAGATTATTTTAGTGCAATGTTTGAAAATGAACCATGAGTTTGTTATAAATTTGCTCACCGAAATTAAAAAAAATTTATCTTTGTAATAGTTTGACGTTTTGAAAAACTATAATGATTTTTTTGCCGGCTAAAATTTTGTTTATACTTATCAAGATTACCAAGTTTATTAACAAAACCATATAAAATTTTTTTACATAAGCTTTTATTATGCCCTTCTAATATATATCCTACTGTTATACCTTCTTTTTCATATGTTTTTATACTGAAATTCGCATAGCTGAGTCTCATTGCTTCTAATGTTGGTTCCGTGAAAGTGTATTGATACCAATTAGGAGTGGTGAATGTAGGTTGAAGATTATGAGTACAAGTGCACCCATTCTTTTAATTAAAAAAATTGTAAAACTTTGTTTAAATTTGCCATCATTTTAACCAAAACACAGTTGTAAATCCATTGAGAAATTTATTATGCCCATTTAGTATTATACGTTTATGATGTCCTTCTAATTTGTATATCTACTAAAATGTCCACTCACTAATAATATATTTTGGATTATCTCCTGCCAATTAGTCCGTCCAAACGTATTTGTTGATAAAGTAAACATTGCGGTGACTCAAATGCAATCTATCCTGTCGTACTCAACATGATTCCGAAATAGGCGTAAAAACTTTCAACATCATCCTGACTTCGAAATCATGGACTGCTTTGATGTAAACCTGTAAGATCTTGTGTCACTTATAGACTTCTCTTAACATTAGTAAGCAAGGTTAGAAAAAAAATTCAAAGCATGCATCTTCATCCTCACAAGGCTCAGATTATAGAGAAATGAATGTTGGTCCTCCAAAGTTGAAGCATGAAGGAACATGGCACTCCGCAAACCCTTTTTCATTTACTATATGTCCCATAACCGAACCTTGATATATGATCTTTTGTACCATATAACCGGTGAGTTCTCCAAAAATAATAAGAACAATGGAATCTCCATTCCAAATCCTTTTGTTAAGATTCGAAAGCAAAACCCATTTGTCTCCAAAGTTTGGAAAATGGGTAAATATCTGAGAACATATTTGAACTTAAAGTCACCACCCACGCATTTACTGGAGAAAAACTGCCAATCTATGAACACAAAAATGATTGAGTAAATTTCTTTGAACGAAATTAGTTTTGGTTTAAAGAGAAGAAAGTAAATATTGAAATAACTATCAAAGAAGCTTATTGATGTTTTGAATTCTGAGTGAAAGGAAATTGTTAATGGTTAATCATTTAAATAATATCCGAAACATCGCAATTATTTCGAAGCATTGCAACCACTGGTTAAGGGAAACAACTGCTGGTCTCATTGTTAGATGCATTGAATCTTTGGAGTTAACTGAAATTTGTCTACTTTTCTTGAATGTAAATCTTATTCATAACCATTAAAAGTTACATAAATTTGTAGCTCAATTCAAATTGTAAATAGAAATTAATAAAGTTGTGGATAAGAATAAGTAGTAATCTAAAATCAATTTATTAGTTTTGGCTGGTTGCATATAGTTCCACTATGTATCACCTAACTTTGTAGGAAAGTGAGAAAAAATGATAATCTCAATATTAATTTCTTATTACGCATACAACATTCGAATAATAAAGATATTTATTAATGTTAGTGCTAATTATATGTATTCAATTATAATTTTAGTTGAACTTATGACTAACGAAAAATACTTTACTAAACGTTTAAACTTTTAATATTAATAAAATGTATATACTTCAAATAATATAACTTTTTACATAATAAAATATATTTATACTTATTTCTATATTTATTATCATGAGTTCGTCGTCAAGAGAAAGAAAGACAAGTACTAAAACTAACCACGTGAAATGGAGATTATCTCAACACCGTAACGAAATCTGAGAATTTAAAACCGTGTAATCATAGTTCTTAATTTCTGGAAACAACACATGAAGAAATATAAAGATATGTGTAAAGATGACTCTACCGTTATTGAATCGTCTTTTTAATTATAAGTTTCTTCCACTAATTTAATGGTAATAACCAGAGATCTAAATGCATTGAAACAGAAAATAAATAAGAAAAAATTAACCAGTGATAGAGTCAATGTCCACCAGAATCAGAAGAAAATTGTTTAACAATCGTTTGGAGATCACCGGTTGAGAACAATGAGATGCATATTAATAAGTGAAATTATGATGATGCAAAAGAATTTCACTCTTCATTAAATTTGTGAACAACACATTTATATAGGGTTCAAAGAAGATAAGAGGGAAAAACAACTTTATAATGAAAAGGTATATTCTAGTTAATGTGAACGGTTGTAAACAAAAAGATACAATAGACAAATATGAGTAAAGTTATAACGAAAAGAATACGGTAATTAATTGGGATTGCTATTATTAATAGATTTTAAAGAGGCATTATGTCAAAAATTATCATTTATTAAAAAAAAAAGTTTAAGTGTTCATAAATAATAGAATGTCAAAGATAATAATTAAAAACGATCAATGACTACAACTTATCTTTTCTTCTATGTTATTCCAAAAAAATTTCATTCTATCATCTAATTTTCACAAATATTTAAAGCATGTAAAATTAAATCAAATCTTGATAATAGTTGAAATAAAAGAAAAAAAATTATTAAGACATACCTTCACTTGGTTAATTACTCAAAAAAAAAAGAAAAAAAGTAGAGTATTTCAAAAGAATAAAAAGTTTAGATCATTAGGTCCGGTGAATAATTTTTTATTGTTTAAGTGTTTTCAAATTAAGATTTTTTTGTAATATTAAGTATATGGTATTAGTTATTAACAAAAAACATTAACTTATATAACGAATCAGTTAACATGTATGGTTATATAAATATATATATATATATGTATATATTTTTATCTCTATATATATATATATTTAATTATGTGTTTTTACTTTGATCGGCTTTGTTCAGTTTATTTAGTTTAATCAGTTATAAACCTAACCATATCCAAATATTACGGTTTTTGTAAAATCATATCCATTCGATTTATATGGTATATACTAAATCCAAATCATATTGTTTATTTCGGTATGGTTCGGTATTTACCATATTGAACAGGCCACTGGCATCATATGATTGCAAATGACCGACAAGTATAACTCTCTAACTAATACTCAAATAACATGAACACTAAAAAGTTTTATTAATTTAAAAATATTTCGGTGTACTAAGACTTTCTTCCCTAATTCCCTGATCCGACATATACCGAGAGCACAAAATTAACTGGCGAACAAGCTTACACGTAGTGCGAAGAGTTCTGCTTCAATGATTTTCTATGACGATTCCACTCTTCCGGTTTGGCTCTCTGAACCGAGAGGTCCAGTTATTTACATTAGTTTATTGTTGTCAAAAAACAATGTGCAAGTGGGTTTCATATTCTATCAAGCTTCCCGTAACAAGTGGGTTTCATATTCTATCAAATTACCCATAACAATAAATACAAACGACACTTTTAGTGGAGTCAAATAGAGTAGAATTTAGAAATCGATCATTGGACCAATTTGGGGCCAAGAGGTTGAGACTGAAATCTCCAATCAATACTTTGGTAAATGGCCAATATGACTCAGTGGTCCAATGAAAAATGAAGATGAAAGTCTTAGATTACTAATTAAGAATGTAATGGATTACAAGTTCAATTCTTTTTAGAGGAGTTTGCCCTCATAAGAAGATTTAAACTTCTACACGGTTTCGGTCTCACTTTAAGGAATGCATGAATTTGCGAATCTAGAACCCCTAATCATTAAAAAAAAAAAATAGTTGGTGGAGTAGAGAACTAAACAATCTTCGTGTTTTTATCATAATAAGCAGATTAAAAACATTTTGTATTGTTGGTTTAGTGTTAAGTGGCTTACAAGCAATAGTTCACTTTTTGGTTTTATTATCAGTAACTTTATTAAGGAAAAAGCGTGTCACTAAAAGTGAAAAGTGAGACAACCGTTTCAGAAAGAGAAAAACAAGCTACCGTATCTGAGACTACTTCTAAGGCCATGATAACGCATGTAATAAGTGGATTTCTTATTATCTGAGCCCCATAAAAAGTTATAGAAACGGATCTAGAAGTCGCACATTAAAAAACGACTTTGGTATGTTTCTTTTAGTCTTTGCGAATCCCACTGACACGTGGCAGTTTTCGATTGGTTCTTTTATTTTCTTTTATTTTTTAATCAAAAAAATATATATATATATTTTTAAGAAACCGTGTAAGGTTTTGTGCAATAATCATGACCTAACCCATTTGTATTTTGCCTCTGTAATAAAATTCTTTTTTTATAATGAAGGACAGTATATTTTCTGCCTCTGTAATAGAGGTCATTTATTTATAGTGAAAAATATTAAGATATGTTATTTTCACCTCTACATATAGAAGTAGAAAAAAATAATTTTTTATATTTTTTTAAAAATAAAAAAACTTTATTATAAAGACATATATCAAAACGTGGAAGCCCCTTTGTAGGCCTGGGCATTTTACCCGGACCCGAAAACCTGACCCGGAACCGACCCGAAAAATTCGATCCGGGTCGGGTGCGGGTATAGCCACTTTACCCTATTGGGTTTTATTTCTGAGGACCCGCGGGTATAAGACCTGACCCGAACTGTACCCTATACCCGATAGGGTATTTTTAGACCCGAAACATAATATACCTAAACCACTAAACCAGCTCTAAACCACCCTACGGTCTCTACCCACCAAATGACTTTACTTCCCCGACTCTGCAAGTACCTTTATTGTTTTTTTTTTCTTTAGCCTTTTCCATTCCCCTAAAATCAATTGAAAGTAACGAAGAGTTTTTGCCTTCGATTTATAATTTGGAAATCAAAAATCAACAAACTGGAATCTCATCAGAATCAAGTTCTTCATCAAAGCCCTCTAACCCTAGCGACTTCTTCATCAGCGACAGCGTTGTCTCGAAATCAATCTAGGGTAAGTCGCGATTAATGTTTATGGTGTTTGTTTAATTCGATTTTGATTATTGATTCTTGATTCTTGTTCATAGTATTGTTTTAATCTGAGTTTGGTACTTTGATTCTTGTGTTCCTTTCTTTTCAATTATTTCTTGTTTATGTTTAAACTCGCCAACTTGGGTTTGATAATGATTATGTGGAATTGTCGTGTTTGTATTTATTCTTTGGTTTGGTCGATTTCGAATTTTCGAATTCGAGTTTGTTTCTGTTGTTTTTGTTCTTTGACTTTGAACTTGTTCTTTCATTACTTTTTGTATGTGACTACGTGTGTTACTGTCACAGTGTGTTTCATCTTTGAATTTCTTTTTCCCATTGTTGTTTGTTTATCACTGTTTTTAATGGTATTGTGTGTATATGCAGATGGCGTCTTGTGATGCCCCAATGCGTGGTGATGATGATTCAGATAAATCAGTTGATGAAGTTGAGACTCCAATCTCTCGTAACAAAGGAAAACATAATGAACCAGAAGGAGGCAGTGGTTCAAGGTCAGGAAAGAAGAGTAGATCATGGGTATGGGAACACTTTACAAGAAAGAAAGAAGATAATGATAGAGCTACCTGTAACTATTGTGGGAAAGAGATGGCATGTCCAACAAAATCTGGAACATCAAGTATGAAGAAGCATTTGAATCTTACTTGCAAGTGTTATCAAGCATGGCTGGCTGTGAACAAAGATAATAAGCAAAATGCTTTAGATGGTGAAGATGGTAATCTGAGAGTATGCAAGGTATCTGAAGCCGTCTTTAGAGAAGCGACAAATGAGATGATGGTTGTGGGAGAGTTGGCTTTATCTTGGGTAGAGAGTTTAGCTTGGAGGAATTTTTGCAATAGAACTAAGCTTTACGTGCCTCATTCTAGAAGAACAGCAACACGAGATATTGTTGAGAGCTTTGTGAAAAAGAAAGAGGCAATGAAGAAGATACTTAGGGAGAACAAGCAACGACTTTCACTGACGACTGATATTTGGCTTGCTCCTCACACTGGATCTAGTTATGTGGTCATTACGGCTCATTTCGTAGACAGATGGTGGCAATTAAAAAAGCTCATCATTGGATTCAAGAATGTATATGATCACAAAGGATCAACGATTTCCAAGGTTCTTCTTGATTGCTTAGAGGAATGGGATATCAAAAGAGTGTATGGCATAACCGTAGACAATGCCACCGCTAATGGTTCGGCATTGAGAAGGTTTAAGGAAGCCTTTACTGAGAAGAATGGGGATGATGCACTGGTTTTAGATGGAAAATTTCTTCATTTTAGGTGTGCTACTCACATTCTCAACCTGATTGTTAAAGATGGATTGCTGGAGATAGAGAGTAGTGTGAATGCCATTCGTAATGCCATCTATTTTGTGAGGTCTTCAACTCCAAGGCAGAGGTCTTTTGAGCGACATGTAGAGTCAGGAAGAGTTCAGAGAGGAAGCTTACCTTTAGATGTGAGAACTAGGTGGAATTCCACTTATCTGATGCTAGAGCAAGCACTGAAGTTCAAGGTCGCTTTTGAGAAGATGGAAGCTGAGGATAAGCCATACAATGACTACTTCAATGAAATCGTGGAAGGAAAAAAACGAGTTGGACCACCAAGTAAAGATGATTGGGAAGCAGTTGATAGGTTAGTACAATTCTTAATTATTTTCTACAAAGCTACTTTGGTTTTGTCTGCAACAAATTCAGTTACTGCTCATAAGTTGTATCATGCTATAGTCACAGTAACTAGGAACATTACTGCCTTAAGCACTGCTCATGGTCCAGATGAAAGTCTAAGGTCTAATGCAGCAAACATGTTAGGGAAACTAGGCAAGTATTGGAATCCATTTGGGACAAATCCTGAGAAGATGAATAAACTTGTCATTGTGGCTGGTGTTCTTGATCCAACCAAGAAGATGAAGTTAACCACAAAGCTATTTGAGAAGTTGTATGGAGAAGGCTCAGTTGAGGTTGCTCATTTGAAAGATGAAGTCGAAACCATATTGAGGAATTTGTTTGATCAGTACAACAATGGCACTGGCACTGCTGATGGTTCGGTTTCATCAGTCCATAGTCAATCTCAAGGACCATCTTCTCAATCTCAGTCTCAGTCTCAGTCTCAGTCACAAGATCAATTAGGAGATGAAGTATCTCAAAGAACAGTACTTGGGAATGGGCTTGCCTATGAGAGCATGAATGACATCTACAACGAGTTTGCTCAAGAAGCAGGATTTCAGGAAAAAAATAATGAGTTGGATATGTATTTGAAAGAGAGTGTGGAGCATCAAAACCTTGTAAGTGGTTCAGAGTATGATGTACTATCTTTCTGGAAGGTTAATAGTGCAAAGTATCCAGTTTTAAGTCTATTAGCTAGGGATGTACTTGCAATGCAAGTGAGTTCTGTTGCATCTGAATCTGCCTTCAGCACCAGTGGCCGAATTTTAGACCCAAGCAGGAGCTGCTTGACACATTATATGATAGAAGTATTAATGTGTACGGAGCAGTGGCTCAAATCTGAGCTAAGGCTGAAAGGAAAAGGAATCACAAGCAAGGAACAAATGCTTAAACTGTTAGAAAAGGAAGATAATCTCATGAGAGGTATGATTTATGGTTTCTAATCTCTTTATGTCCATTGTCATCGTGTTTATATGGTCATTATGGCTTCACTAGTTCACTTTCCATTTTTTTTAGAATTTGAACCTGTGTTTCAAGGTCTTTGAGGCTTGAGTTTCTGCAGTGGACATTGGACAATGGTAATTGTGTTAAATTCGTGATGGTTACATCTCATACTTTCTTAGTAGTGACATTTTCATTCTCATTGTTCCAGATGTTGATTGATTAGAGTATTGGACTTTGGAGATAGAAGATCGCTTGAGTTTTGCTGTTTCTGCCTTCTGTTTTTTTTATATTCGAGACTAAATGGCGTTGATCAGTTTTCAACTTTTTATTGCTACAATTCGGTAAAACTTATGTTAAAACTTATGTTTGTTTTTATGTTTATTCTTATCTTTTGAAACTGCTATGTTATGAAGTATGAAAAAGCTGCTTTATTGTAGTTATTTAAGCATTGCAGGTTTGTAATACAGTACAAATTCTCGGTTAAACAAGGTCTTTTAGACCCGAAAATGGCTTATCTGAACCGAAAACAGTTGTACCCGAACCGAAAACAAGCGAACCCGAACCGAAAACAGTCAAAACGACCCGAAAACCTTGAAACCGACCCGAATTTTTCAAGAACCGAAATATAGCGGGTATTAGCGGTTCCTAAACTATTCACCCAAACCGACCCGGACCCGATAAAACCCGAACCGGCCCCGAACCGACATTTTCAATTTACCCTATTGGGTCCTAAACTCATAGACCCGAAAGACCCGAACCCGAATGGACCCGACCCGAACCCGACCCGACGACCCGAATGCCCAGGCCTACCCCTTTGGTCAAGTGGTTTGATTAAATGTTCGTTAATGCTTTTACATCAACAGGTATGAGTTTCGAAACCCAGAAAATATGGAATTATGTGAATTAATGGAGAGACGGAATTAGTGTTAACAAAAAAAAAGAGACATATATTAGAACAAATCCACTTCTATAACAAAAATCTCTATTTTAGAAGAAAAATATAGACACATAATTGGAGATGTTCTAAAAGACCCCAAAAAAAACTACACAAAAACACCACCAAACACGTCAAAGACAATCAGGGAAGCATCAAGAAAAAACTCTCTCATGGTCAAAAGAAATTATGAAGCCAATTCGGAGACCCAACAGTTGAAAATGAATTAATGAATTAAAAGAAGATGAGGATAATAAAACGTTTTAGTGAACTTATAATTTATAAAACAGACTGAAAGCAAAGCAGTAATAGTTTGACTTGAACAAACAATCCAGCATATGATACAACAACAAAGGCACCACGGCCATGTACTAGACGCTTTTCTCTCTCCTGTATGGATTAGGCCTCTTTCGCCCGAATTCAGACCTCTGTTAACATCAACCAAAGTAAAAACATCAATTAAAATCATTTATATATATATATATATTTTTGTCAATTGGTCTCTTTTTGGACCGAAATCCTCAAACTGAGGTAAGGGAGGGTCGAACCCTCAACGCCAAGGCCCGAAGGCAGGGCTCAGTTGCTATTAGGCTACGAACGACCCGACAAAATCATTTATATTTAAAAGAAGAAATTTCAGGCTGAAACTCATTGAACAATTTCCCAATAGAGTTGTTAAAACTTGCCTTTGATCGTTTGTTATTGTATTCAGAAACATTAAAATCCGGCTTCTCCATCTTCCTCTTGAATGGAGGCCTCCTCAGCTTGCACAACTCCTGCTTGACAAAAAAAAAGATAACGGGGTTCACATTTGAAAGGAGAACATAATTAGGAAGAAGGGAAACTTGTGCTCAAAAGTACGTTTAAGAACATGTTAGACGGAGTCTTATATTCTGCTAAGAAACCCGCCGTAAGAACCCTATTGGAGGTGCTCTAATGAAAATGATACTAGGAAAGAGTGATGCATGACTTACACGTTCTAGATGATTTTTACTCTTGAGATGCGTGGTGAAATCTTCAAAGGTTTGGCCAGTAGCTGAACATAGTTTGCAAGAAAACTCCTTAAAAGGTTCGTCTATATCATTGGAGGCGATCTCCTCTAAACCTTTAGGTTGAACAAAAAAAAAACATACTAGTAAAAAACAACAGCTTCAGAGAGAGAGAGAGAGAGAGAGAGAGAACAAACACCTTTCAACAAGGTCTCCCAGGAAAAGTTTTTTCCAGAAGGGAGCTCTTTAGAATTGCTCGGAAATGCTAGAAGAGGGGTGTATCCTTTAGACCGTAAGTAGGGAAAATGAGAGGTTACATGCTCCACGTGCACATCGCCGGTTATGATCATTATAGTAGCCGGAGACGGAATTTTATTTTCAAACCGCAAAATATCATCAACAGAGTCAGTGAAAAACCCTAATTAAGAAAAAAAAATATATATATATATATATATATATATATATATATAGATTAGTTGTAAGGTTTGAAGAAGACGTGAAATTGTATGAATCTAAACACTAATTTCTAGGAGAAACAGATAAGAAGATTAACCGGGAGGGGTGTGACAAAGACGAATTCCAGTGGAAAATACGGCCTCAAGTACATCAGGGTTTCGTTGTAAGATGTGATTGAGGTTGCCAATGGCAGTGATGGTGAGATCACCTTCACAATAGCCTGCCTGCTTCAAGGATGATTCTATGGACGAACCGACCATACGAGCATCGAAACCTTTGGGAACCGGACAGCTGTTGATGTCCCAGAACACCCATGTTTCTGACAACTTCCTCGCCTTTTTGTTACTCATCTCCTTCTTCGGACCGAAACTGGGAAAAACAAGTCCAACTTGGGTCTTTAACGGGAATCGATTTACAGAGAGAGAGAGATATATATATATATATCTAAGCCACCGACCTCGTTTTCTATGGAGATTTAAACGCCTGAGAGAAAGCACAAAGGGAACAGAGATAGAGAGCGATGGCACATCTTTTTTTTTTTTTTAAACACGAGCGACGGCACAACGTTTATACCGGATCTTTTAGGGTAACCTACACATACATATTCACCACCGTTATCTGCTCGTGAAGGTGGATATATAGGATGTTGGGCTTCTATGAAAAACCCATTATGATAAGAGTAAATGTTTTTGGAGACATATATACATCGATTATTGACCAACTCATACCAAGTAACGCAAATTTTCTTACTGATTGCTTTTTTAGCTGTGTCGTCCTCTATATATTTAGACACCCTTTTACACGGATAAGTCCTGAAACTGCTTGAACTTGCAAACTTTGTCATACTATTCGCTTTTTTTCTTGATTTCCTTTGACAAATGTAACAGATTTTGTTAACGTGCCTCGGTCCCATTCTCTTGATACATTCCACAAAATAGTGGTTGAGAATGGAGGGAAGTTCTCAATGAACTTAAACAATTCAGTGACTCATTGCATTGCAGCGGAAAGCAGTGGTATCTCACTTTCATACTCTTTACATTTCGATTTATCACCCATGATTACATGTTGAAACTATTTCTGTCAAAGAGCATAACAATAGGATAATGTTTCAGGAATAAAGTATCAGGCAGCAAAACGTCAAAGAGATGTCATCCACTTTTCTTGGGTCTTAGATTGTTGTTCACGAAATAATATGCTTCCTCTGCAGCCAAAGTGAGTCGAGTCATACCAACATTTTCTTAATCATATCTGCTTTAATATATCTGTCTAATGAAAAAGCTTGAGTTACTTTTGAAGGTACTTTCTGCACCTCACTGTGGCTTCAAGGACGAAATTACATGATGAAATTGATGACTTTTCCGATTCTTATTTCTTTGATTTAGACCTTGAAGGTCTCGAACAGGTATTTATGCTCAGTTAGCCATAATTGGAAATATTGTACTAAGTTTATTTGAAATCATTACAAGCATCAAACTTTCGTCGTTTACAGGTCTTAAGCAATGCCAAGCAATCGGAAGACTTAAAATCCATTGAATACTACAAGAAAAAGTTATGTCCAGAGAAAAGATGGTCCTGCTTCATCGGTTGCTGCATTTACTTTCACCTGTATAGTAAAACATCGTATGGCCTCTCTTGTTTTATTCTTATGTTGTGTAAATAATCATCATCATCAATGTGTCGTTTTTAATGTGAAGAAGCACTGAAGAGGAAGCTCTCTTGGGAATAATGGCTAAGAGATTAGCGCTTGAAGTCTTAATGGGTGGTGGTAAAGTTAGCAATTATCTTGCTCATGCTTCGCACCTTGTAGTCCTTGCTATAGCAGAAGACTCTTTGGATTTTACTTCAGTTTCAAAAAGGTATTCCAAGTTTTTTCTGTGTTTCTGCTATTGAGTTTAGCACCACATTATAAATGATGATTAAGACTCTGTTCTGTGTTGTCTCTTTCAATAGTTTCAGCGAAAAAGGACAAACGTCTTTTGCTGAAGAGAAGCCCACATGTTGTTAGCTCGAACTGGTTAGAGGAAAGCTTGCAAAGGGAGCAAAAGCTAAGCGAGGATGTGTACACTCTGAGGCCTAAGCATATGGATGAGTCTGATACTGAAGAATCAGAGTGAGTCAACACGTTTTTTGATGTATTCTTATCTACAAATGAAATACAGTTTCCAATAATTTGATCTCTGTTTGTTTCAGTAAATCTGAATATGACACAACGGAAGTAGCTCAAACCGAAGAACCAGATTCCTCGAAAATGGCAGTTACGAGTTCAAGAGGACGGTCAAGTACTAGAGCTGGTAATAAAAGGGGAAGGTCTTCTAAGATAGGAGGAAGTGAAACAGAGGAGAGTGATGCGGTTTCGGAAGACAAGGCTTCAACAAGAATCAGTGATATAGCAGAAGAGACTGATTCCCTGGGTGATGCTCCAACAAACTCTAGGAGAGGAAGATCTGCAAAGAGAGGAAACTCTCGTGGGGGACAACCCCAAAGAGTACAGAGATTAAAAAGAGGCAAGAAGCCTTTGAAGATAGGAGAGAGATGAGTCTGAGGAAAATGATGATTTTGATGACAAGAAGAATGGTTCTACGGAGGAGGAAAACAAGGAAGAAACCCGAGAGCATGACATCATAAAGCACAGAGATTCACTGGAGAGAGACAACACAGTAGCAGTTGAAGAGGCCTCCGCACAAGATTCTAGAAATGCAAAGACCGAGATGAATAGGGAAGATAAGATACAAATCCATGACGATCCAGTACAAGCTATGTTGATGAACATGATTCCAAGCCTCAGTTTTAAAAACACAGAGACATCCTCAAGCAGAATCACGGGCGAAGCTAGTAAGGCTAATGTTTGTGGTGAGTGAGTCTTCAGAGAAAAGAAAACTTGGTGCGGAGACTGATAACACATGTGTGAAACGCAGAGGCAGATGAAGCTCCCTGCTCCTGTGAAGAAAGTTAGCTACCGTGATGTTGCCGGAGAACTGCTCAAAGACTGGTGAAACCGGTGCCGTCTCAGATGGTCAATCCAATTAGAAAGCTCAGATGTTTTCTTTGTAACTTTAAATTCTTTATTGCTGTCTTTTGTTGTGACCATAATTATTCTGAGCGTTAAATCATAAACAGTTTCCGTTTCAATCACATACAGTTTCAACCGTATTAAAATTGCATTATCTATCTCACTGGAAAATCTCCTTTTCCCACGTCCTAAATTAAGTGAAAAACATGTTCATTATAAGCCCCACTTTTATTAATAATGTATTTTCTTGTTCTTCTTCCTCCGCATGTTCCAATTATACAAGAAAATACATTATTAATAAAGAAAAAAACTTTATTATATCATCAATATTGAATTAAACTCTTAACACAAACTCTTGTATTAATCTCTCAATGCTTTAGAAAATAACTCAAAACTAAAGCTTCTCACAACTCATAAGTTGTACCACAACTTGGCACCTCCTTATATATAATTCTCAAAGTCCTAAACTCATTAGGAAAAGCAAAATCCATATTTATCCTAAATAAACTCATATTTATCCTATTCTATAACTCAATAGAAATAGGTTACTTGTTGCTCAAGTTTAAATCAACATTCTCCCCCTTAAACTTGAAATCTTCTCTTGACATGTCTTGCATTCCAATCATTTCTCGCATCCCCTTGAACTTGGTTCTTCCAAGTGCTTTTGTCAGTATATCAGCCTTCTGACTTACTCCAGCCACATGCTCAATCCTTATAAGACCTTTCTCGACACATTCTCTAATGAAATGGAACCTTGTATGAATATGCTTACTACGACCATGAAACACTGGATTTTTTGACAAGGCTATTGCAGACTTATTGTCAATCCGTATTACTACCTTTTCGTGTGATTCACCAAGAATTTCACTAAGAAGATCTTGCAGCCATATCGCTTGTTTGGCAGTTTCGGTTGCAGCCATAAATTCAGCTTCACATGAAGATAAGGCAACTATTTCTTGTTTCTGTGAACACCACGTGATTGGATTTCCACCAAGATAGAAAATATGTCCTGTGGTGCTTTTACCATCGTCTGGATCAACGTTATAACTACTGTCGCTATAGCCAACCAAGCCTTCGTACGAGTCTGATCCGAACTTTAGTCCATAAGATAAAGTCCCTTGAAGATACCTTAGCACTTATTTCAACGCAACCTTATGTGATTCCTTAGGGTTGTGCATGTACCGGCTAAGAATCCCCACACTGCACGCTAAATCTGGTCTCCGACGCGAATCGCCGAGGCTAACCTAATAGCGAGTCTCCAACGCTAACCTAATAACGAGTCTCCGACGCCAACCTAATAGCGAGTCTCCGACGCGTCTCCAGACGCTAACCTCAACGAGTTCTTTCAGCGAATCCCCACGTGAGTGAGTTCTTTCACTTTCTTTCTTTCTGTACAGATGTTTTGATTTCGTTTTCTTGATGGAATTTTCTAAGCCTTGTTTCCTTTTCTACCAGGAAAATCACAAAGAATGCCTCTGATATGTCCTCCTTCTGGCAGAAATAAGAAGACGATGTTCTACTGGGATGGGGGAAAACTCCCCAATTCCTTTTAACATAAACCGTGATGAACTCTTAAACATGTTTCAATCCAATCTCATTCGCTTTGGCTACAATGGTGTGTTTGAGATCAAAGTTTTTGTTGGAGGTTACAGGAATAATCATCAAGACAATCGAATGTCTCTTTAAGACAAACAAACAATGGAGAAACATGGTATCCCTATCTTCTATGCTAATTCTGTAAAGCCAGATGCTGCCGACTTTAAACTCTTGGATATCTTGAAAGAGGATGATAAAAAAGCCAAATTCAAGAACAATGTGGTGATTATAGGAGGAGACTGTCGTCACGTGAATCACCTTGAGTTCTGTCAGAGGAAGCATAACAGGAACAATATGATGCTCCTCTACACTCAGGCGCTGAAGCAGTCCCTGAAAAATGTCCTGAACAAACAGCTCCCTCTCAAAGATTTCTTGCAGCTTCCTCCGAGAAGAAACAGTTCGATAGAGCAAAGAGGGCCGCAAGCGGTAAAATGGATGAATATCTTGATGAACAGGGATCAAGGAAGAGGAGAAAAGAACAAAGGAGAAAGGCAGCTCGAAAGCAGAACTTGGACGATGAGGCAGAGGAACTGCAGGCTCTGGGGATCAACGAGTATTTGGCTCTTGAAAAGGGAAGTTCCAAGCTAGTGAAGGAGGATGGTTCTAAGAAGAATAAGAAGTCCAAAGGCTTCAAGGAGGAGAAGAAGCACAAGATGGAGGAAGAGGAAGAGATGAAGAGGAAGGGGAAGGGAAAGAGAAAGAGAGGAAGAGGAAGAGGAGTTGTAAGAGAGGAGAAGCAGAACAACATGGAAGAAGAGGAAGAGAAGAAAAGGAAGGGGAGTTGTAAGGGGACGATAGGAAGAGGAGTTGTAAGAGGAGAAGCAGCACAAGATGGAAGAAGAGGAAGAGATGAAAAGGAAGGGGAAGGGGAAGAGAGGAAGAGGAGTTGTAAGAGAGGAGAAGAAGCACAAGATGGAGGAGGAGGAAGAGATGAAGAGGAAGGGGAAGGGAAAGAGAGGAAGAGGAGTTGTAAGAGAGGAGAAGCAGCACAAGATGGAGGAAGACGAGGAGGAAGGGGAAGGGAAAGAGAGACAGATGAGTTGTAAGAGAGGAGGAGTTGTAAGAGAGGAAAAGAAGCTGAAGATGGAGGAAGACAAAGAGATGAAGAGGAAGGGGAAGGGAAAGAGAGGAAGAGGAGTTGTAAGAGAGGAGAAGCAGCACAAGATGGAGGAAGACGAGGAGGAAGGAGAAGGGAAAGAGAGACAGAGGAGTTGTAAGAGAGGAAGAGTTGTAAGGGAGGAGAAGAATAAGAGGATGGAGGAAGAAGAAGAGATGAAGGGGAAGGGAAAGAGAGGAAGAGGAGTTGTAAGAGAGGAGAAGAGGCGGAAGAAGAAGAAGTCAACTTGAATCAGAATCATACGACGGGAAAACCAAAAAAAATATTCATTGCTTGCTTTTATTCTAATGATCGATGACAGTTGTGTTCCATTAGTTGTTAGAATGGTTTACTGAAAAACATGTGTCACGAAATGTGTGAGAAAGAAAATTAGAGTACTGTACATAATAATCAAGATTGTTTCTTATTCATAGTTAAAGCTTCGCGATGTTGTATTACCTTGCAGGTAATGGCCCAAACCAGACGTCAGTTTGACGAAGCATTGAAATCCGCATCTCTTCTTTGTGTGTATCTCTTGAGAACGATGCCAACCCGATTAGCGGGCCGAACTAGAAGTTAATAAAAAAACCAATATTTCTCCAAGAAGCACAAGCCCAATAAAGTCATTTGATTGCTGAGGGTCTAGAGTTAGACAACTCGATTATTAGTTTGGAGTGGCTCTTCTTTGATTTTAAGTGATGTATTTTTCTGTATCAAGGTCACTTTACATCTTCACTGCTATCCCTCCTTGTGGTGGGCGTGCGGAAAAAGATAGCACTTTGTGTTTCGATCCAATCTCATTCGCTTTGGCTACAATGGTGTGTTTGAGATCAAAGTTTTTGTTGGAGGTTACAGGAATAATCATCAAGACAATCGAATGTCTCTTCAAGACAAACAAACAATGGAGAAACATGGTATCCCTATCTTCTATGCCAATTCTGTAAAGCCAGATGCTGCCGACTTTAAACTCTTGGATATCCTGAAAGAGGATGATAAAAAAGCCAAATTCAAGAACAATGTGGTGATTATAGGAGGAGACTGTCGTCACGTGAATCACCTTGAGTTCTGTCAGAGGAAGCATAACAGGAACAATATGATGCTCCTCTACACTCAGGCGCTGAAGCAGTCCCTGAAAAATGTCCTGAACAAACAGCTCCCTCTCAGAGATTTCTTGCAGCTTCCTCCGAGAAGAAACAGTTCGATAGAGCAAAGAGGGCCGCAAGCGGTAAAATGGATGAATATCTTGATGGACAGGGATCAAGGAAGAGGAGAAAAGAACAAAGGAGAAAGGCAGCTCGAAAGCAGAACTTGGACGATGAGGCAGAGGAACTGCAGGCTCTGGGGATCAACGAGTATTTGGCTCTTGAAAAGGGAAGTTCCAAGCTAGTGAAGGAGGATGGTTCTAAGAAGAATAAGAAGTCCAAAGGCTTCAAGGAGGAGAAGAAGCACAAGATGGAGGAAGAGGAAGAGATGAAGAGGAAGGGGAAGGGAAAGAGAAAGAGAGGAAGAGGAAGAGGAGTTGTAAGAGAGGAGAAGCAGCACAACATGGAAGAAGAGGAAGAGATGAAAAGGAAGGGGAGTTGTAAGGGGACGAGAGGAAGAGGAGTTGTAAGAGAGGAGAAGCAGCACAAGATGGAAGAAGAGGAAGAGATGAAAAGGAAGGGGAAGGGGAAGAGAGGAAGAGGAGTTGTAAGAGAGGAGAAGAAGCACAAGATGGAGGAGGAGGAAGAGATGAAGAGGAAGGGGAAGGGAAAGAGAGGAAGAGGAGTTGTAAGAGAGGAGAAGCAGCACAAGATGGAGGAAGACGAGGAGGAAGGGGAAGGGAAAGAGAGACAGAGGAGTTGTAAGAGAGGAGGAGTTGTAAGAGAGGAAAAGAAGCTGAAGATGGAGGAAGACAAAGAGATGAAGAGGAAGGGGAAGGGAAAGAGAGGAAGAGGAGTTGTAAGAGAGGAGAAGCAGCACAAGATGGAGGAAGACGAGGAGGAAGGAGAAGGGAAAGAGAGACAGAGGAGTTGTAAGAGAGGAAGAGTTGTAAGGGAGGAGAAGAATCAGAGGATGGAGGAAGACGAAGAGATGAAGGGGAAGGGAAAGAGAGGAAGAGGAGTTGTAAGAGAGGAGAAGAGGCGGAAGAAGAAGAAGTCAACTTGAATCAGAATCATACGACGGGAAAACCAAAAAAAATATTCATTGCTTGCTTTTATTTTGATGATCGATGACAGTTGTGTTCCATTAGTTGTTAGAATGGTTTACTGAAAAACATGTGTCACGAAATGTGTGAGAAAGAAAATTAGAGTACTGTACATAATAATCAAGATTGTTTCTTATTCATAGTTAAAGCTTCGCGATGTTGTATTACCTTGCAGGTAATGGCCCAAACCAGGAGTCAGTTTGATGAAGCATTGAAACTCGTATCTCTTCTTTGTGTGTATCTCTTGAGAACGATGCCAACCCGATTAGCGGGCCGAACTCGAAATTAATAAAAAAAAACAATATTTCTCCAAGAAGCACAAGCCCAATAAAGTCATTTGCTTGCTGAAGGTCTAGAGTTAGACAACTCGATTATTAGTTTGGAGTGGCTCTTCTTTGATTTTAAGTGATGTATTTTTCTGTATCAAGGTCACTTTACATCTTCACTGTTATCCCTCCTTGTGGTGGGCGTGCGGAAAAAGATAGCACTTTGTGTTTCGATCCAATCTCATTCGCTTTGGCTACAATGGTGTGTTTGAGATCAAAGTTTTTGTTGGAGGTTACAGGAATAATCATCAAGACAATCGAATGTCTCTTTAAGACAAACAAACAATGGAGAAACATGGTATCCCTATCTTCTATGCCAATTCTGTAAAGCCAGATGCTGCCGACTTTAAACTCTTGGATATCCTGAAAGAGGATGATAAAAAAAGCCAAATTCAAGAACAATGTGGTGATTATAGGAGGAGACTGTCGTCACGTGAATCACCTTGAGTTCTGTCAGAGGAAGCATAACAGGAACAATATGATGCTCCTCTACACTCAGGCGCTGAAGCAGTCCCTGAAAAATGTCCTGAACAAACAGCTCCCTCTCAGAGATTTCTTGCAGCTTCCTCCGAGAAGAAACAGTTCGATAGAGCAAAGAGGGCCGCAAGCGGTAAAATGGATGAATATCTTGATGGACAGGGATCAAGGAAGGGGAGAAAAGAACAAAGGAGAAAGGCAGCTCGAAAGCAGAACTTGGACGATGAGGCAGAGGAACTGCAGGCTCTGGGGATCAACGAGTATTTGGCTCTTGAAAAGGGAAGTTCCAAGCTAGTGAAGGAGGATGGTTCTAAGAAGAATAAGAAGTCCAAAGGCTTCAAGGAGGAGAAGAAGCACAAGATGGAGGAAGAGGAAGAGATGAAGAGGAAGGGGAAGGGAAAGAGAAAGAGAGGAAGAGGAAGAGGAGTTGTAAGAGAGGAGAAGCAGCACAACATGGAAGAAGAGGAAGAGATGAAAAGGAAGGGGAGTTGTAAGGGGACGAGAGGAAGAGGAGTTGTAAGAGAGGAGAAGCAGCACAAGATGGAAGAAGAGGAAGAGATGAAAAGGAAGGGGAAGGGGAAGAGAGGAAGAGGAGTTGTAAGAGAGGAGAAGAAGCACAAGATGGAGGAGGAGGAAGAGATGAAGAGGAAGGGGAAGGGAAAGAGAGGAAGAGGAGTTGTAAGAGAGGAGAAGCAGCACAAGATGGAGGAAGACGAGGAGGAAGGGGAAGGGAAAGAGAGACAGAGGAGTTGTAAGAGAGGAGGAGTTGTAAGAGAGGAAAAGAAGCTGAAGATGGAGGAAGACAAAGAGATGAAGAGGAAGGGGAAGGGAAAGAGAGGAAGAGGAGTTGTAAGAGAGGAGAAGCAGCACAAGATGGAGGAAGACGAGGAGGAAGGAGAAGGGAAAGAGAGACAGAGGAGTTGTAAGAGAGGAAGAGTTGTAAGGGAGGAGAAGAATCAGAGGATGGAGGAAGACGAAGAGATGAAGGGGAAGGGAAAGAGAGGAAGAGGAGTTGTAAGAGAGGAGAAGAGGCAGAAGAAGAAGAAGTCAACTTGAATCAGAATCATACGACGGGAAAACCAAAAAAAATATTCATTGCTTGCTTTTATTCTGATGATCGATGACAGTTGTGTTCCATTAGTTGTTAGAATGGTTTACTGAAAAACATGTGTCACGAAATGTGTGAGAAAGAAAATTAGAGTACTGTACATAATAATCAAGATTGTTTCTTATTCATAGTTAAAGCTTCGCGATGTTGTATTACCTTGCAGGTAATGGCCCAAACCAAGAGTCAGTTTGATGAAGCATTGAAACCCGTATCTCTTCTTTGTGTGTATCTCTTGAGAACGATGCCAACCCGATTAGCGGGCCGAACTCGAAGTTAATAAAAAAAACAATATTTCTCCAAGAAGCACAAGCCCAATAAAGTCATTTGATTGCTGAGGGTCTAGAGTTAGACAACTCGATTATTAGTTTGGAGTGGCTCTTCTTTGATTTTAAGTGATGTATTTTTCTGTATCAAGGTCACTTTACATCTTCACTGCTATCCCTCCTTGTGGTGGGCGTGCGGAAAAAGATAGCACTTTGTGTTTCGATCCAATCTCATTCGCTTTGGCTACAATGGTGTGTTTGAGATCAAAGTTTTTGTTGGAGGTTACAGGAATAATCATCAAGACAATCGAATGTCTCTTTAAGACAAACAAACAATGGAGAAACATGGTATCCCTATCTTCTATGCCAATTCTGTAAAGCCAGATGCTGCCGACTTTAAACTCTTGGATATCCTGAAAGAGGATGATAAAAAAAGCCAAATTCAAGAACAATGTGGTGATTATAGGAGGAGACTGTCGTCACGTGAATCACCTTGAGTTCTGTCAGAGGAAGCATAACAGGAACAATATGATGCTCCTCTACACTCAGGCGCTGAAGCAGTCCCTGAAAAATGTCCTGAACAAACAGCTCCCTCTCAGAGATTTCTTGCAGCTTCCTCCGAGAAGAAACAGTTCGATAGAGCAAAGAGGGCCGCAAGCGGTAAAATGGATGAATATCTTGATGGACAGGGATCAAGGAAGGGGAGAAAAGAACAAAGGAGAAAGGCAGCTCGAAAGCAGAACTTGGACGATGAGGCAGAGGAACTGCAGGCTCTGGGGATCAACGAGTATTTGGCTCTTGAAAAGGGAAGTTCCAAGCTAGTGAAGGAGGATGGTTCTAAGAAGAATAAGAAGTCCAAAGGCTTCAAGGAGGAGAAGAAGCACAAGATGGAGGAAGAGGAAGAGAGGAAGAGGAAGGGGAAGGGAAAGAGAAAGAGAGGAAGAGGAAGAGGAGTTGTAAGAGAGGAGAAGCAGCACAACATGGAAGAAGAGGAAGAGATGAAAAGGAAGGGGAGTTGTAAGGGGACGAGAGGAAGAGGAGTTGTAAGAGAGGAGAAGCAGCACAAGATGGAAGAAGAGGAAGAGATGAAAAGGAAGGGGAAGGGGAAGAGAGGAAGAGGAGTTGTAAGAGAGGAGAAGAAGCACAAGATGGAGGAGGAGGAAGAGATGAAGAGGAAGGGGAAGGGAAATAGAGGAAGAGGAGTTGTAAGAGAGGAGAAGCAGCACAAGATGGAGGAAGACGAGGAGGAAGGGGAAGGGAAAGAGAGACAGAGGAGTTGTAAGAGAGGAGGAGTTGTAAGAGAGGAAAAGAAGCTGAAGATGGAGGAAGACAAAGAGATGAAGAGGAAGGGGAAGGGAAAGAGAGGAAGAGGAGTTGTAAGAGAGGAGAAGCAGCACAAGATGGAGGAAGACGAGGAGGAAGGAGAAGGGAAAGAGAGACAGAGGAGTTGTAAGAGAGGAAGAGTTGTAAGGGAGGAGAAGAATCAGAGGATGGAGGAAGACGAAGAGATGAAGGGGAAGGGAAAGAGAGGAAGAGGAGTTGTAAGAGAGGAGAAGAGGCAGAAGAAGAAGAAGTCAACTTGAATCAGAATCATACGACGGGAAAACCAAAAAAAATATTCATTGCTTGCTTTTATTCTGATGATCGATGACAGTTGTGTTCCATTAGTTGTTAGAATGGTTTACTGAAAAACATGTGTCACGAAATGTGTGAGAAAGAAAATTAGAGTACTGTACATAATAATCAAGATTGTTTCTTATTCATAGTTAAAGCTTCGCGATGTTGTATTACCTTGCAGGTAATGGCCCAAACCAAGAGTCAGTTTGATGAAGCATTGAAACCCGTATCTCTTCTTTGTGTGTATCTCTTGAGAACGATGCCAACCCGATTAGCGGGCCGAACTCGAAGTTAATAAAAAAAACAATATTTCTCCAAGAAGCACAAGCCCAATAAAGTCATTTGATTGCTGAGGGTCTAGAGTTAGACAACTCGATTATTAGTTTGGAGTGGCTCTTCTTTGATTTTAAGTGATGTATTTTTCTGTATCAAGGTCACTTTACATCTTCACTGCTATCCCTCCTTGTGGTGGGCGTGCGGAAAAAGATAGCACTTTGTGTTTCGATCCAATCTCATTCGCTTTGGCTACAATGGTGTGTTTGAGATCAAAGTTTTTGTTGGAGGTTACAGGAATAATCATCAAGACAATCGAATGTCTCTTCAAGACAAACAAACAATGGAGAAACATGGTATCCCTATCTTCTATGCCAATTCTGTAAAGCCAGATGCTGCCGACTTTAAACTCTTGGATATCCTGAAAGAGGATGATAAAAAAAGCCAAATTCAAGAACAATGTGGTGATTATAGGAGGAGACTGTCGTCACGTGAATCACCTTGAGTTCTGTCAGAGGAAGCATAACAGGAACAATATGATGCTCCTCTACACTCAGGCGCTGAAGCAGTCCCTGAAAAATGTCCTGAACAAACAGCTCCCTCTCAGAGATTTCTTGCAGCTTCCTCCGAGAAGAAACAGTTCGATAGAGCAAAGAGGGCCGCAAGCGGTAAAATGGATGAATATCTTGATGGACAGGGATCAAGGAAGGGGAGAAAAGAACAAAGGAGAAAGGCAGCTCGAAAGCAGAACTTGGACGATGAGGCAGAGGAACTGCAGGCTCTGGGGATCAACGAGTATTTGGCTCTTGAAAAGGGAAGTTCCAAGCTAGTGAAGGAGGATGGTTCTAAGAAGAATAAGAAGTCCAAAGGCTTCAAGGAGGAGAAGAAGCACAAGATGGAGGAAGAGGAAGAGATGAAGAGGAAGGGGAAGGGAAAGAGAAAGAGAGGAAGAGGAAGAGGAGTTGTAAGAGAGGAGAAGCAGCACAACATGGAAGAAGAGGAAGAGATGAAAAGGAAGGGGAGTTGTAAGGGGACGAGAGGAAGAGGAGTTGTAAGAGAGGAGAAGCAGCACAAGATGGAAGAAGAGGAAGAGATGAAAAGGAAGGGGAAGGGGAAGAGAGGAAGAGGAGTTGTAAGAGAGGAGAAGAAGCACAAGATGGAGGAGGAGGAAGAGATGAAGAGAGGGAAGGGAAAGAGGAAGGGTTGTAAGAGAGGAGAAGCAGCACAAGATGGAGGAAGACGAGGAGGAAGGGGAAGGGAAAGAGAGACAGAGGAGTTGTAAGAGAGGAGGAGTTGTAAGAGAGGAAAAGAAGCTGAAGAAGGAGGAAGACAAAGAGAGGAAGAGGAGTTGTAAGAGAGGAGAAGCAACACAAGATGGAGGAAGACGAGGAGGAAGGAGAAGGGAAAGAGAGACAGAGGAGTTGTAAGAGAGGAAGAGTTGTAAGGGAGGAGAAGAATCAGAGGATGGAGGAAGACGAAGAGATGAAGGGGAAGGGAAAGAGAGGAAGAGGAGTTGTAAGAGAGGAGAAGAGGCAGAAGAAGAAGAAGTCAACTTGAATCAGAATCATACGACGGGAAAACCAAAAAAAATATTCATT
Organism: Moricandia arvensis; assembly: GCA_905132765.1. NCBI lineage: Eukaryota > Viridiplantae > Streptophyta > Magnoliopsida > Brassicales > Brassicaceae > Moricandia > Moricandia arvensis. Next base: position 2,261 of record CAJHQP010005573.1, on the reverse strand, counting down.
GCTTGCTTTTATTCTGATGATCGATGACAGTTGTGTTCCATTAGTTGTTAGAATGGTTTACTGAAAAACATGTGTCACGAAATGTGTGAGAAAGAAAATTAGAGTACTGTACATAATAATCAAGATTGTTTCTTATTCATAGTTAAAGCTTCGCGATGTTGTATTACCTTGCAGGTAATGGCCCAAACCAAGAGTCAGTTTGATGAAGCATTGAAACCCGTATCTCTTCTTTGTGTGTATCTCTTGAGAACGATGCCAACCCGATTAGCGGGCCGAACTCGAAGTTAATAAAAAAAACAATATTTCTCCAAGAAGCACAAGCCCAATAAAGTCATTTGATTGCTGAGGGTCTAGAGTTAGACAACTCGATTATTAGTTTGGAGTGGCTCTTCTTTGATTTTAAGTGATGTATTTTTTTGTATCAAGGTCACTTTACATCTTCACTGCTATCCCTCCTTGTGGTGGGCGTGCGGAAAAAGATAGCACTTTGTGTTTCGATCCAATCTCATTCGCTTTGGCTACAATGGTGTGTTTGAGATCAAAGTTTTTGTTGGAGGTTACAGGAATAATCATCAAGACAATCGAATGTCTCTTTAAGACAAACAAACAATGGAGAAACATGGTATCCCTATCTTCTATGCCAATTCTGTAAAGCCAGATGCTGCCGACTTTAAACTCTTGGATATCCTGAAAGAGGATGATAAAAAAAGTCAAATTCAAGAACAATGTGGTGATTATAGGAGGAGACTGTCGTCACGTGAATCACCTTGAGTTCTGTCAGAGGAAGCATAACAGGAACAATATGATGCTCCTCTACACTCAGGCGCTGAAGCAGTCCCTGAAAAATGTCCTGAACAAACAGCTCCCTCTCAGAGATTTCTTGCAGCTTCCTCCTCATAGCAAGGAAGAGAAGAAACAGTTCGATAGAGCAAAGAGGGCCGCAAGCGGTAAAATGGATGAATATCTTGATGGACAAGAGGAGAAAAGAACAAAGGAGAAAGGCAGCTCGAAAGCAGAACTTGGACGATGAGGCAGAGGAACTGCAGGCTCTGGGGATCAACGAGTATTTGGCTCTTGAAAAGGGAAGTTCCAAGCTAGTGAAGGAGGATGGTTCTAAGAAGAATAAGAAGTCCAAAGGCTTCAAGGAGGAGAAGAAGCACAAGATGGAGGAAGAGGAAGAGATGAAGAGGAAGGGGAAGGGAAAGAGAAAGATAGGAAGAGGAAGAGAAGTTGTAAGAGAGGAGAAGTAGCACAACATGGAAGAAGAGGAAGAGATGAAAAGGAAGTGGAGTTGTAAGGGGACGAGAGGAAGAGGAGTTGTAAGAGAGGAGAATCAACACAAGATGGAAGAAGAGGAAGAGATGAAAGGAAGGGAAGGGAAAGAGAGGAAGAGGAGTTGTAAGAGAGGAGAAGAAGCACAAGATGGGAGGAGGAGGAAGAGATGAAGAGGGGGGAATAGAGGAAGGGGTGTAAGAGAGGGAGAAGGCAGCACAAGGATGGAGGGAAGACGAGGGAGGAAGGGGAAGGGAAAGAGAGACAGAGGAGTTTGTAAGGAGGAGGAGGAGTTGTAACGAGAGGGAAAAGAAGCTGAAGATGGAGGAAGACAAAGAGATGAAAGGAAGGGGAAAGGGAAAGAGAGGGAGGAGGAGTGGGAGGAGAAAGAATCAGAGGTGGAGGAAAGACTGAAGAGATGAAGGGGAAGGGGCAAAGAGAGGAAGAGGAAGTTGTAGAGAGGAGAAGAGGCAGAAGAAGAAGAAGTCAACTTGAATCAGAATCATACGACGGGAAAACCAAAAAAAATATTCATTGCTTGCTTTTATTTTGATGATCGATGACAGTTGTGTTCCATTAGTTGTTAGAATGGTTTACTGAAAAACATGTGTCACGAAATGTGTGAGAAAGAAAATTAGAGTACTGTACATAATAATCAAGATTGTTTCTTATTCATAGTTAAAGCTTCGCGATGTTGTATTACCTTGCAGGTAATGGCCCAAACCAGGAGTCAGTTTGATGAAGCATTGAAACTCGTATCTCTTCTTTGTGTGTATCTCTTGAGAACGATGCCAACCCGATTAGCGGGCCGAACTCGAAATTAATAAAAAAAAACAATATTTCTCCAAGAAGCACAAGCCCAATAAAGTCATTTGCTTGCTGAAGGTCTAGAGTTAGACAACTCGATTATTAGTTTGGAGTGGCTCTTCTTTGATTTTAAGTGATGTATTTTTCTGTATCAAGGTCACTTTACATCTTCACTGCTATCC
>CAJHQP010005572.1:0-44978 GCA_905132765.1 Moricandia arvensis | reverse complement strand
GGAGGAACGAGAGAAACTAAAAGTGAAGTGTACACAGGTGAACAGAGGGAAGGAAATCTAATGGAATGGACTTGGATGAGGGTGGAAGGAGATTGTTTAGGAGAACGGGAGTATGAGTGATGACGATGAGGAGAGAGAAGACCCGAGTGGGATATAGAAAGCCGGGAGGAGAGAAAAATCAACTGGGTTGGGATCTTGCGAATTTCAAATTGACGAACAGACCTTGAGAAGCCGCTGATGGAATTACTCGACAGATCATGACAGCAGAGTGCTCGCTATTAGAAATGGGAATAGGTGTTGACCCTAGAGCTGGCTAGAGAAACTCTGCGTCCTTCAGGCCGGATCCTTCACTGTCGGGGAAGGTGCAGAATATATTATAGATGAACGGTCTCGCCTCCTTATCTTAAAGAGAACTAGATCTTCATCCTCAAGGAATCCCGACGAGGTGCTTTGACCTTCGTCAGAGGATACGATGAGAGAGAATAGTCTGTGAGGATTAACATACGAGTGGGACTGGGAAGATGAAAACGGAGTGAGGGGTGAGGGATTAAGGAAGCGGGATCCGAGAGGGCGTGGATAAGTAGGTATGGGGGGACCTGAGGAGTGACCCGAGGAGGGTTAGGTGCACGTCGTGCCAAAATGGAGGAGCAGATTCAGGAAAGAAAAGGAGTGAGAGCCTGAGGGGGAAACGACATCGAGCTCGACGGATGGGAGGAAGGTGTCCGAGGGAAGGAAAGGATGAAGTATCCCACCGAGGTAGAGGTAGGAGGATAAAACACAGAAGAAGAAGGGTGGGAGGTAAACGCGGGGCGCGCGCGCAGAAGTATAGGTGAGAAGTGTATGGCGGGGGAAAGAGGGGGGAGATTCTCTGGAGTACCGAGCCGAGAGAAATTGACGGATGGAGAAGGGGGGCTGGGAGGAAACTTATGACAGTAGTTCTGAATGTGATGAAAAGATGGGAGGCAGGGGAGATAGCGAAGTGAGGACATGCATCTGAGGCGTTTGAATTAGATGAGACATCTGAATGCTGGGAGCTTAGGCGTGAGAAGAGAGGGCTGCGAGTACTTTTCCTCCCCCAGAGTTTGGGATGGTAGAGAGAGCGAGTGGGGAATGAGAGGGCATCTCCTGATTAGCAAGCGTAGAGAGCTCTGGAGGAACTAAATGCCTGAGCTGGACCATCTTCGCTGAGAAATGATCGTGGGACGGAGGGTGTCGAGGATTGAATACTCATTCGTTCGAGGGAATTGAAGCCGAGAGAAATCATCTCTTCATGATAAAGTTACATACCGAGAACCAATCACGGAGGGACCGATACTGTTTTTGGAGGCCGAATGGGAGGGGAGGAAGGGACGAGGGTTTGAGACAGGGTAAATGCGCCGAAGGAGACTTATAGATACACAGACGTGTCCGAAGCGAACAGGGTGCGCGAAGATCTAATACTGTAGCGACTGAAAGAGCGCATAGACGGGAGAGACGACGTTCGGTTTTGCTCGCAGAGGTGGGGAGAGGACGCGGTGAGAGGTCTTGGAGACGAGCGATCTGGATTAAGGACTCCCTTGCTAACGTAAGCGATCCTAGACAGGATCTCCGAGCCTAGCAGAGGAATGGAATCATCAAGATGCTTCGGGCAGAGAGTGATGCACTGAGACCGTGGGTCGACGTGACAGAGAGGAGAGCTTGAAGCTATCTGATGAGCAGACAGGCGATAGAGACTGCGACGGAGGCAGATTGGGAGACCTGTCCGGAGAGAGGCCATGCAAGCATTTGATAGCCAGGAGAGACGAGGATGAGAGTGATCGCGGACGGTAGGTAACAGAGAGAGCGGAGAAAGAGATCAAAGAGACGATGAGAGAGAGAGGAAAGACGAGAGAGATGGAGACGGAGTCGGAGCAGTCGAGAGAGGCGAGCGAGGGAGGATGTAGAGGCGAGCTCTGGAGAGGAATTCTCCTACGATGATCGAGATGGCTAACCTCTGGAGTACACAGGCAGTCTGACGACAGCATAATAACTAGGAGATTTTGAGAGTGGAGACGTGCTGACAAGTCGGTCGAGAGAAGAGAGGGAACCCGAGGAGGGACGACGGAGGCTGTGGTTTCGAGCCCATGCCAGAGGAGAAGAGCGATTGAGGGGAGGGAGGGAGAGGACAGGAGAGGAGAGAGGGGAGAGAAGAGGAGAGGTAGAGTGAGAGAGGAGAGAGAGAGGAAGGGAGGGAGAGAGAGGGGGAGAGGGAGGAGAGAGAGGAGAAGAGAGAAGAGAAGAAGAGAGAGAGAGAGAGAGAAGAGAGAGGAGAGGAGGAGAAAGAGAGAGGGAGAAAGAAGAGGAGAGAAAGAGGAGGGAGGAGAGAGAAGAGAAAGCGAGAAGAGAGAGAGAAGAGGAAGAGAAAAGGAGAGGAGAGAGGAGAGATGGGCAAGAAGGCAGGGAGAGAGAGGAGGGATGGAGGTGAAGGAAGAGGAAGGAGAAGGAGGAGAGAAGGAGAGGAGAAGAGAGAGAGAGGGGAGAGGAGAGAGGGAGAGAGAGAGAGAGGAGAGGAGGGAGAGAAGAGAGAGAGAGGGAGAGAGAGAGAGGAGAGGAGAGAGAGAGAGAGGAGAGAGAGAGAGAAGAGAGAAGAGGAGAGAGAGAGAGAGAGAGAGAGAGGAGAGAGATTGAGGAGAGAGAGAGGGAGAGAGAGAGAGAAGAGGAGAGAGAGAGAGAGAGAGAGAGAGAGAGAGAGGAGAGAGAGAGAGAGAGAGAGAGAGAGAAGAGAGAGAGAGGAGAGAGAGAGAGAGAGAGAGATGAGAGAGAGAGAGAGAGAAGAGAGAGAAGAGAGAGAGAGAGAGAGAGAGAGAGAGCGAGAGAGAGAGAGAGAGATAGAGAGAGAGAGAGAGAGAGAGGAGAGAGAGAGAGAGAGAGAGAGAGAGAAAGAGAGAGAGGGAGGGAGAGAGAGGGAGGGAGAGAGAGAGAGTTTGGTTCTTAACTTCATGTTCATTGAAATGAAATAAACTACTCCAAAGATTTGCACTCAATCAAACAACTAAGTTGTTATTCAACATGGAAATTATATTTATGTTTCCAATTCATATACAATGTAATCCTAAAAGCACTAAAATTAAGCATAACATGCAATTGAGATAAGATTTTACATGATTATTTTTGAAATGATTGAAAAATAGTTTTGTATTTTTTTTTCTTATATAAATATGTACAATGGATGACATGTAAACAAAATAGAACATAATGGTAAATAGAGTGTATCTCCCCCAAACTTACTTCACATCGTCTTGGTGGGAAAGTAAATCAAATGGAAATGTCATTTAAAAGATAAAACTCAAGAACTATTCAAATATATACAAAATTGGTTTAAAGAGAAGCCTACTTGGATTTATTGGCGTATTTGGGTTTTAGAGGGCCATGGGCCTCAGATTTTTTCCACCCAGAGACAAGGACTGAAGCGGGGAACTGGAAGCGAGAAGGGTCGAGTATGGACACCTCTTGTCAAAATATTTATCCAAAGCATGAAGTTCTTCTTTGCTAAAGCCTGGATCACCATGATAATACTCATCATAGATACAAATTCTAAACTCATTCATTCTAATCTCCTCAAAAGGTATCTTCCTTGGATCATCAACAATGAGTATTTTGGTATACAGAATGCCAAGATGCTTGTCAAAGGGGTCTTACATTGGAGTTTCTTTTTCTGGACCCTCATTGTAGGCTTCTTCAATGTCAATCAATTGTTTCTTTGTTTCTTTCTTGGAAATGGCTGCACATGAATATCTTCTTGGTTAAAAACTCACTGATAACCAATGAGTTATCTCTTGTCTTTTCAATACATTCAAAAACCAAACTATCACCACAAAGATCGTCAAATATTCTTCCAACCAAGATTACTTCTTCATCATTTCTCTTTGTTTGAATAGCTCATGAATGCCATCAATTCCACTTTCATATCTTTTCACAAGATCCTCATCAATGGTGTATCCAAGAAGCATTTCACACTCATGTATAGATATTTCAGGTTTTTTTTTGAAATTCATCCTTGATTTGAATATCCTCTCTTCAACATCACCTTCCAAATTTATGATATGTGTTTCTCATGTGTTGCTATTGTAAACAGAAGTGATTCTTTCTTCTTGATCTTCAATCATTAATGTGAGTTTTCTTTGTGAAATTTACATGTGTTATGACACCATCCAACCTTGAACTAAGAGACTTACCATTAGCATCAATCTTGGTGGAATTAATCAATTTTTCATTTTCATCTCATTACCTCTCCTATCATGATCTTTTAATAACTTGTTGAGAATGATGTGGCTCTTGAGCAAGTTGTTTTACTTCGCTTGAGGTTTAGGGAGATTATGCTTCTTGATTTTATACTTCATTTCTCAAGGTTGGTTCTCCCACCATATCCACATTGTTTTTTGACCAAAGTCATGATATGGTTGATACTCCGATGAGGTGGTTGGTTTACAAACTTCTTAAATGTCTTTTTCATTCTCTTACAGGATGAGCATCAATATGGAATCCATGTTGGAATTCATCTTCTTCTCTCTTGCAATTTTCACTAGGAAAATAACAAACACTTAAAGGGAAATTAGTATCCAAGGAAGCTAAAACAAAACAAAATAACAGAAAGCATAATATCAAGTAAATTTGAAATTCTAATGATAAATCCACAAGTTTCTCAGTAACAGCGCCAACTTGATTAAGCGTTTTAACACACATAAATCACCTATTGTGCAAAACTATATCACATTTGAATTATATGTTATTGTAACACTTCAAGATCGAACCCACAATGAACTAGAGACATATAACACTAAGAACATACATAAATTAACTAATCTAAGAAAATAGGAAGATGGTTTTCAAACTAAACAAGCTAAATTGAAAAGTTTAACATAATTCAATTCATAGTCAAACTGACAAAAATGCAAAAAAATTGACAAGTTTTATCATGATTATTGACTTTGATGATCAAATACTAACCTATAATGCTTAAATAATCAACTATTGTTAATCCTTAGGTCTAGGATCACTAATTTAAGTTAATTCACTTTCATGACAATAACTTTTATTCTAATCAAGTTCTTAAACATCAACTTCCATTGGTTAATTACCATTAATTAGCATGAAGGAATCATAAGTTCTAATAGACAATAAACATCTCTAGATTCAACTTCCATGGGCTAAGAAAGTAAAGCACATTGATTGATTCTTTCAAGCATTTCTTCGAACATCTTCTGGGCATGAAAAGTTTAAAGCCTAAATTTATGATTCTCCAACCCAATCTACATTAAGAACATCAGGAAAGTAAGAATCTACGTAAACTAAGCACCAAACATCATAATTCATTATCAATCATCTTAATCTACTGAACCTAAAAGCTCTAATAAGTATATTTGCTAAGAGCCATGTAAAACCTAAAACTTATCATCAATCCTTGAAGATCCATTTTAATAAAAGACAGAAAAAATATATTAAAGAATTAGTAAAACAAAAGCAAGATTCACAAGAGATTCAAGTAAAAAACAAGAGAAACAAAGATAAATAAAGAGTAAACTAAGTTTAGGTATTCTAAAGTATATTTTCACCTAAAATTCTAATTCTAGACTCGGATCGAGCCAACAAAACTAGGTTGACTCATAAAAATCTGGGTAAAAAGACTGGTTTGCATTTTCAGACCATTGTGGGTAGATTTAGTCTGCGACCATCATCCGCAATCGTCATAATGTCCCGTCACAGACTACATCCGCAGTGATTGTCATCCATAGTACATTCTGTTGTTTTTAACTTTGGTGGTCGCAAGCTATATTTTTCCACGATAATTGTCCCCGGTGGTTCTTCTTTCTTTTTTCTTTGTGGCAGAGTTGATATGTGTTTAGTAATTTGGTAATAACTCTTAGAATATAGCTCTAGTCGACTTGAAACCATTTCTACTGGAAAGCTAACTCAATTTACTATGTCATGGGAACAGATGGGATTCAAAATAAATCTATAAGACCTTCATAAAAGTACATCTTTCAACTTTTTGTTTCTTAATTCACTCTAAAGCCAATATAACTGCTTCAAAACACACTAGGGCTGCCTAAAAACTGAATCACACAAATACAAATGCAAATGCAATATATACTCACAAAAGCAATCCAAATGAATGCAAGACATCAATTTTGTACAATCATGTTTCTGCATGAATTTGTTATTGGACCTCTTATATATCAAAATGTTAAAAATAATAACAAACTAAATTTATTTAATATATATATATATATAAAATGAGTTTTCTTTGTTTAAAAATTGATATGTTAGTAATTTTATAAAATATAATTCTTAAGATCTGATGAATTGTAAGAATAGAAAAATAATGCATAAAGTGAATAATTTATTGTATAACTAATGAAATTTAGAAAGTATTCTTATCAGGTTTTAAAAATATTTTCTCTATTTGATTATTTAAAATAAGATTTTTTGTAGCAAATGTTATAAGAATAGACGGGTAGCTCGAAACTTCGGTAAGCGCTACGTGTGTGGTTTACTAGGACTAGCAAGTTAACAGAAACTTGGAAAACATCGGGAGTACTATGGAATTTAATTTAAAACTATTACTGGATATATCGGTTATACATAATGTTTTTTGTGAATTTCACTGAAAATATGTGTTGGTCCAGTGGTTTTTGTTTTAGTTCTTCGTTAAGCAGCCGGGTTCGAGTAACACGGAGTCTGCATCTTCTCTTATTTTTACTTTCTCCTTTAGAGAAGGCTAAAAGTATCATTAACTTTTCATCTTTCGCACTAGTGCTTTGATTGACAGAACATTAACATAAGCACTATGGATAAGTCAATGACATAAGCGCTTACTTGAGAACTTAGAAAGACATTTAGAGAGAAAAACTTAGAGAGAGGTTTTTATGAAATTATTTGATGATATTTCACAATGGGAGTACACACATATTTATAGGTAAGGATAAGTCACTGACATAAGCACTTACCTGAGCGATTACATCATGCTTTTCATAAGCTTACAACGATTACATCATCGCTTACATCATTATTGATCATTCTTAAACACATTTAATTTACATATTTAAACACTGCTAATGGCATACTTAATGGTTGATCTTGAACTCGATGGGATGTTTGTCGCAACATCCGTAGTGATCATCTGGACATGTGTAATCTTCTTTTGGTTCTTCGTAAGACTTTTGCGGGTTGTCGCTATCTTCAATGTTGAACATTTTCCGATTTTATCAATATTCATTGTGTCATCAAGGAGCTGTGAGTCTTGGAAGTATTCTTGGGATTTAGGCTCATGTTTTACTATCTTTGGAATCTCTAGAACAACTGGTGGATTTGCTTGTTTTTCCATAAAGAATTGAAGATCTTTGTCGAGGCTCATTTGGTAGTCACTTGGATAATAAATCCAGTTTGGGATAAAAGGGATATGAAAGTTATGTCTAGCACTATTAAGTTGGAATGCATGAGTCTTAATGTCTTCATATGCTTTATTGTCGTTGATGTTGATCTCTGGTTGAACTCCTCGTTGATAATCGTTGTGATGAATGAGGGTAAGTACTGTTGGATAATTCCAAGCTTGTGGAAACTTAACATATTAATAAGTGTTTAATATGTTAAGATAAACACAAAAAGGAAATCTAGAAATAGGAAAAAGAAGTTTTCTATTTAGGTTAGTTTGTGTTTTCCTTATCCCACATGTTAAGGGAATTGTCCTTCACTATAAATATAGATCTATGGAGAGGTGTTCCATAAGATCTAAGAGAGTAGATCATAAGATCTATGAGAAGCATTGAGAGCTTTAGTTTTGAGTAGTTTCTAAAGCTAATAAGAAAAGTTGTTCTTATTAATTTCTTTGTTTCTAAGAGACCTTGAATTGGTATCAGAGCTTAAGTTAAAGCTTCGATCAAAGCTTAAGTTGAAGCTTCGATCCTGGTGGCTGTGAAGCAAGGGTTCACGACGCAAGATGGCCGACGTGACTAGGGCTCCACGCACGAAGGACTTTGGATCCGCATCTATCCAATGTCCTATGTTGAACTCGACAAACTACACGGTTTGGTCGATGAAGATGAGGGTGTTACTCAGGGTTCACGATGTGTGGGACACGATTGAACCAGGTTCTGATGATCAAAAGAAGAACGATGTCGCGATTGCTCTTTTGTTTCAATCAGTTCCCGAGTCATTGATTCTCCAGGTGGGAGAACAAACCGAATCAAAAGAAATCTGGAATGCCATCAAGTCACGACACCTTGGAGCTGATCGTGTAAGGGAGGCAAGACTTCAGACGTTGATGACGGAGTTCGACAGGTTGAAGATGGATGATAGCGATACCGTAGATGATTTTGCGGGGAAGATATCAGGTCTAGCATCCAAGGCAGCCTCGTTGGGAGAAAGCATAGAAGAGTCCAAGATGGTTAAAAAGTTCTTGAAGGGTCTTCCAAGGCACAAGTACATCCAGATTGTAGCGTCCTTAGAACAAGTCCTAGACCTCAACTCGACGGGTTTTGAGGATATAGTTGGAAGGTTAAAGGCGTACGAGGAGCGTGTAGGGGAAGAAACTCAGAAAGAAGACCAAGGGAAGCTCATGTTTTCAGATAATAATCACCATAATCAGAGGGGTTATGGAGATATTCGTGGTAGAAGTAGAGGACGTAATGGAAGAGGCAGAGGTCGAGGTGTGTCACACAACCAAAATCATGTGTCACACACGGACGTCAAAAACTCGAAGAAGGATCGATCAAAGGTGATATGTTGGAGATGTGACAAGCCGGGTCACTATGCAACTGTCTGTCCCGAGAAGTCAGTGAAGAATCAAGAGACTAACCTAAACGAGACACAAGAGGCCGATGCCACTCTATGTACACGAGGTGGTTTTCTTGAATGAAGATAAGGTGATTCCGAAGAATCTTGATATCAACAAAGCCAGTCCAAGTGTTTGGTATTTGGATAATGGTGCGAGCAATCACATGACAGGAAATAAGGAGTTCTTTTCGAGTTTGAATCTCAACACCAAAGGGAAGGTGAAGTTTGGTGATGGATCGTGTGTTGATATCGAAGGAAAAGGGGTTGTTACCTTTGTGTGCAAGACTGGTGAGAGAAAGGCACTCAAAGACATATACTATATACCCGACCTAAAGCACAACATATTGAGTCTTGGTCAAGCAACAGAAAACGGATGTGAGGTTAACATGAAAGATGTCTATTTAACACTCACAGATTCGTGTGGCAGGTTGCTTGTACGTGTAACAAGATCTCCAAATCGTCTCTACAAGACCCCGATGGAGATTAGTTATCCGCAGTGTTTACATGTCAGGGATGAGGATGCTACGTGGAGGTGGCATGCTCGACTAGGACATATAAGCTATGGCGTGATGAACAACATGGTGAAGAAGGAGATGGTCGATGGAATGCCGTGTGTAACACACGAAGAAAGCGTGTGTGACGCATGTTTAGCAGTGGAGCAAACAGGACATTCATTCCCAACTAAGACCATGTTTCTTGCGACGAAGACGTTAAAGTTGATCCATGAAGAGGATCAAGTTCCATACGAGGGTCTCACGACCAAGAAACCTAATATCGAGCACTTGAGGATATTCGGTTGTGTAACACATACAAATATATGTGTGACTCATCTGAAGAGGCTGGATGAGAGATCAAAGACGGTGATCAATCTTGGAACCAAGCCGGGTTCTAAAGCATATGGATTCTACGATCCATTCGCAAGAGAGGTAATGGTGATTAGAGATATAACAAACCAAACAGATTGTAAACCAAGTACACTTAAGCTTCCACATGAGGATGATATAGAAGAACATAATGGTCAAGGTGATGATCATGACGCTATAAATCAAGATGGGGAAGAAGAAGAAGATATTGATCACAATGCAAACCCTTCAGACGATCACAAGGCGAGACTTCAGACGGTAGTCAAAGGAATATTGAGTGTAACACACGAAGAAAGCGTGTGTGATGAATGTCTAGCAGGGAAGCATATTAGACACCCATTCTCGAGTGTAACACACGGAGGAGGCGTGTGTAACACAAGTATCGTATGGAAGCAAATCGGAGGCTCATTCCCGAGTGTAACACACGGAGGAGACGTGTGTAACACAAATATCGCATGGAAGCAAGTCGGAGACTCATTTCCGACTAAGGCCAGAGTTCGTTTGAAATTATTGCTTGGAGATTTGTGTGGACGAATCACACCACCAACGCCAGCAAATAATCATGAGGCATTCTATCGGTTCAAAAGAGTTCATACCGATAGAGGAGGAGAGTTTGCCTCAGGTAAGTTCAATCTAGGTTGCACCGATGGAGGACGAGAGGTTACCTCAGCTGGGTTGAAGATGTCGAACCACTTATGGGTTGAAGCGATGGTAGCCAAGTTGGAGTCTACCAGAAGAAACAAGACGGGGAAGCTTGTAAGGAAAGAAGAAGAAGGTCGAGTTTATGTGTTACACAAGGATTTGGCTGTATTACGCCAAGCCCCTAGAGCATGGAATGTAAAACTCGATCAGGTTCTGAAGGAGATGAGATTTAAGAAGTGCACCAAGGAACCATCAACGTACCACAAGAATGAAGGAGGAGACTTCAAGTTGTGTGACACAAAGATGGAAGCGTGTAACTTGTTGTGTGACACAAAGATGGAAGTGTGTAACACGGCTCGCGATGAACCAGGGATGAAGGCTAAGGAATGCAGAAGAAGCATAGGATGTTTGAGGTATCGACTTCACACAAGACTAAACGTATGTTACACAGTTGGTGTTCTAAGTCAATACAAGCAAACTCCGGGTGTTGAGCAGAAGGCCAGCATCTTTACACAACAATTATTAAGAATTAAGTTCAAGCAGATGAGGGGCTTAATTGGAGTTCAAGAAATTGATCTCCCTAATTCAAGTTGGAATTAAGGGGGTGATTGTTGGATAATTCCAAGCTTGTGGAAACTTAACATATTAATAAGTGTTTAATATGTTAAGATAAACACAAAAAGGAAATCTAGAAATAGGAAAAAGAAGTTTTCTATTTAGGTTAGTTTGTGTTTTCCTTATCCCACATGTTAAGGGAATTGTCCTTCACTATAAATATAGATCTATGGAGAGGTGTTCCATAAGATCTAAGAGAGTAGATCATAAGATCTATGAGAAGCATTGAGAGCTTTAGTTTTGAGTAGTTTCTAAAGCTAATAAGAAAAGTTGTTCTTATTAATTTCTTTGTTTCTAAGAGACCTTGAAGTACCGCATGGATATTTACGGTCTTGTTGTTGACTTGAACATGACGATGGAAGAAGTATATTGTGTGAAGATTAAAGAAAGGGTTAAGACTTCCTTGACCTCTTAACTTCTTAAACGGTAAGCCAGTCGCTTTTGCTGCTTTCTTAGTTTTCCGCTCCAAATGGGTAATGGTGCAAACCATGTTAGTAAGGTTGAGAAGCAATCCTTTTTTCCTTGTTGAGCGTTGAGGTATTGGTATAGCCATTGAATATCAAAAGTTATACCAATATTGTAGATCGAGCAGTGGTACCATAGGAAACAAAGAACTTCTTCTGGCATGTAGGCGTTTTCGATCCCATAGAGATGTGCAAACGGATAATCGGGGTGAATTCCCATCGGGAAATGAGATGATTGTTGACTCCGTATCTTGACATGATACTAGATTGGTAGTAGAAGATTTTTCTGTGGAGGTGTTCATGTAGGGTTTTTCTGTTGATAAGCTCATGAGCGTCATCTAGCATATTGTCTGCAAAGTCATAGTAACTTTTTGCAGAAGAGCTCTCCATCCTTTGTATTTCTTTTATTCGGTTTCTGCTGAGCATATCGGTGAGGGTATCCTTCTTTCCCTTTAAATAGGCGGATTCAAAGTCGTAATTTGAGAACCATTCGCTCCATCGCAATAATTGCTTATGTGGGATCATCTTTTGCTTGAATTGTAACATCTTTGGAAAAGATGACATAATTTTGATGCGAAATTTATGTCATATCATATGAAACTTGAACTTCTCGGTAGCCTTCTTGACCACCACTGTTTCTTTGAACGTGGAGTGATAATGCATTTCAGAATCTTTTAAGCGTCCACTTTTGTATCCACATATTTGACATTCCCATTTATTTCTTCAAATCAAATGGATCCCCAATGTTTGTCAGTCACGTCAGTCAATATAATTTATGTTTCAGTGGAGAGAATCTTTAAAGGTGGTAGCTTCTGCACCTCTATTTTTAGGCTTTTGACAGCTCCGGTTTTTCGGGTAGTCCATTGTGGTGGACTCTTCGTCAGCATCTTCTGTAGCGGTCCTGTCAGTTGTGAAAGGTGCGGGATAAAGTTGCCAACATAATTGATTAAGATAAGGAATTGCTGAATTTGTCTCTTTGTGAGATTATCGTCGTAAAATCGATGAACGTTGTAGCAAGATGAGCTTGTGGTGAAAAGTTACCATTTTTAATTTGCATTCCAAATAAATTGATGTTAGGTTGGGCTATAATCATCTTTCGGGCCGAGAGCATAATTCCAAATTGTATGACAGTGTTTGAAACTGTTGAAGAAGTTAGATGTGTTCCTTTTTGTTTAATGAGAATAAAAGGATACCGTCGATATATATCAAGGCCGTATGAAGGAGAGGCTTGAATATATGGAGCATTGAATGTTGGAATAGAGATGGTGTGGTCTTGAGGCCGAAAGGTAATACGTTCCATTGAAGATGTCGATTTGGTAAACAAAATGCCGTTTTGTAACTTTCTTTAAGATGAACACCAAGTTGTCAGAATACAGACGTAAGATCAATTTTGAAAATATTGTAGCTCCTTGAAGATGTTGAAGGAGTCCCTCTTTGTTCAGTAGTGGAAACTTGATGTCTTGCAGATATTGATTTAATGGTTTGTAGTGAATGACTAGTATGAGTTTTCCTCTTGCTTGTTCGTCTTGGTGTTGGCGTAGAATGCATGGCATGCCCAAGGAGAGTTGGTCATTGAAACTAATCCTTGTCCTAGTAGCTGGTCTTATTCGTCGTTTGCTTGTTTTAGCAAAGTATGTGGCATTCTTGCATGACTTTCCTTTTTTGTGGTGGTGTGAACACTTTCCTTGAATGACAATGAAACGAAGAATTCTTGTTTAACCATAGCAGGTTGTTACAATTTTGGAGGAAATCTGTGTGGGATTCTGCACATGACGTTGTCGTCATCTCTTCTTTGATTTTTATAAATTCTTGAGAGGGAAATCCTTCAGTTGCGAATAGACGTGGAACTGTTGTGAAGGCTTTGTAGATATTTTTCCATCTTATTCCTCGTGGTTTGATTGAGATATCAAAGGCTTTCTTGAAGGCGTAGTACAAATCCCATCCCAATATTAGATCTTTTCCAGGTGCAGTAGAGCCAAGTACTTTAGTAATGATGTGGCATCCGGGGAATATTTCGATTGTAATCGGTTTTGACTTGAGCTTGATGGTTAATGAGACAGAGTTTGCAACACAAAACTCTTGTTTATGAGGTAGCCACGTAGATGATGAGAGGATTTTGGGATTTAGTATCGTAGTATGGGCTCAAGTGTCGATGAACGCAATGGCGTGAACTGGGTCTTCTTGACAAGATGGATCGAAGATTGTTACTGGTAAATGTGGAGTTTGTATTTCATCATGGCGTGGCAATTTTGTGATCTTGAAACAACAATCGTCATCTTCGCCGGGGATGACTTGGATGAATCGTCGTACTCCGAGTAACCACATATTGCGTCGTTGTCATCGCTATCATAAGATAGAACTGACACCAGGTTGTGGTTCTCGAGGTTAACACGAGATCGAGAGCATGATCTTGAATTTGGTAGACAATCTGGTGATGTAGGGTAGCTACTACACTCTTTTCCTGCATAGGTGCTCCGATTAGTTGAAGCTGAACCTTGAGCATCTTTAAGAGGTTTGAGTCTTGTAACGAAACATTAATGTTTGGAAACCGTGTTATGAATACCGTTCATGCATTTAATGTCGTTTGAACCATTCCGATGCAAGCTTGTTGGTATGAATTTAATCGAGAGTCTACCAAAGATAGTCGAGCTAGAACTAGCAGATCTTTTCTTGCATGTAAGGTCAAACCAATTCTTACTATTCCAAAGTGGATGTGAGTATAACCTTGTTGCCGCCATAGTTTGGGTAGTTTCTCCGGGATGTTTAGAGAGATAGAGTGTTCTTCTTCCATGGCTGAAACTTGGCAGGATGAGAACTTGCTGGACTGGACATACTCCATGACCTTCTGATTGGAGGACGGTTTTATGAGCTCCCGAACGCCCTTGACCGAGAAGGCGCTAGGATTTTTTGCAAAGTATTCATATGGATTGACCAGAGGAAGAGTAGTTTCAGGTAGTTGATCTCCCGAAACATACTCGAATTGACATAGGGAATTAATTTTAGAGGAGGAATAACAGATTTTACTTTTAGGAAGAGTAGAAATTGCAAACTGAGTATTGATGGATGAAGGATGTGAATTAAACATTTTTGAGAGCTGTTTTCCATAACCCTTAAACAATCAGTCGTAAACACTGATTCTATCGACCACAATGCAAGATTAGGCTCTAATACCAGTGGTATTGCGCAGCAGGAAGTGGTCGTCGTATTGACTAAGTCGTATTGACAAACGAATCTTGGTAATTTCCAGGTAAAGGGAGCGACATGGGCACTAAATCGGCCACTGTGGTATTGCTTAACCACTGTTACAACTCTATGAGTTGCTTTATTAAATAGTTTAATATGTGCATATAATTTCTGCAAAATTCTTCGTCTATGACATATTGCTACTGCTTTATTGTCCAATCAAAGCCATCTTTTCTGTTTCTGTGTTTCACAAAGACAGCTGCACAATTTAATTTGTTCTTTGCCCCATTTTCTCTATTTTTAATGTGTCTGGTAAAATTAATAGATCTATTGTACAACGTTTTATTTGTATGTTAAAAGAAGCAATATTGGAGTTAATTCTAGTGTTCAATTAAATACATATATCAAGGCGATGGCGAATGCGGAGGCAATTTCTAGGTTTTCTACGTAACAATAATGAGACGAAGATCTGGGGGTCGAAAAGGGGATCTCGAAGGGCTTATTTTGGTCTTCCATCACTCGGATGATCATGGGTAACACTGGTTTCATCAGGGATTCATGATATGGTTTCGGGTGAGATATGGTTCTATGATTTGGAGATTTATAGTTATTTCAGGATTGGTAAATGGATATGCAAGGGATCTTAAGTTAACAAAAAAGGATCATTAGGGTTTTTCCCCAAAAGGTTGGAGATCCGAGGGGATTGGAGAGATACAGTAAATTATGAAGACTCTCCAAAGAGATGGACTAGGCTCTCAAATCATGAAGGTACACGATTCTATACTTGCAAAAGGGGAGATTTGACGGGCATGGATGAGGTTAATGAGCTAAGATTAAGAAAACTATCTTGATTGTCTTTTGGTTATGATCCAGTTTTTTTGATGTATCTGTTGGAGTCAATCTATGAATGCAGATTAATAATGATTTTTTTGGAAGGCTTATCAAATCTCCAAGACTGGAGAAAATATAAATGATTTTTTTTTTGGGATTGGCAATCGGCAATTTGCGTGAAAGCTTATCACATTTACGGTATGGATTTTCAGAGGCCCCTCATTTGTTTCTCTTTAGGTTTGTCATCCTCGGTTGCTGTGATCTATTTTATTTGGTGGTACCTCGGAAAATATCAAGGTTGTGTTGTCTGTGGGTAGTACAACAGAGAAAAAACATTTGGACAGAAGCTTATCCTAAGGTGATAGGACCTGGATCAGCCTCAACTTCAAGGATTTGAAAACTACTTGGGGAATACTTATGTCAGTTCTTGAAGTATGGTTTCGTGGGTCATTCATAGAAATTATAGGTTTGATCCATGAGGTATTGGACCAAGAGAAGAAAAATGCCTATTATTCGAAGATCGATGTAGTAGAGTGTTACATGGACTAAGGAGGATCTATGTAATACCCCTGACCTAGGGTAGCAAGTCAACGCAAGTCAACGGACGTGGATCAAGCCATCCAAGCATGGAGAAGCTCTAAGAAGACTTGAATAGAGGTTTGGTCGAAGAATTTTGAAGAATGGTCGAGTGGAAAACAGAGTTGGTCGAGGAGACATGACCGTAGCTCCGAAATGGGCAAGACCTAGCATGGTGAAATTTCAAAGTCTGCCAATCAAGTAAGACTTTATCTCAGTCATCAATATGGGTTAAAATAAGACTTGTGTTCCAGAAAAAATGAAGTTGGATCGAGCCAAAATGGAGATGGTCCAGAAGGAGGTCGTTTTGGCCGATATGGTCAAGATGGACAAACCACGAGCTAAGGAAGCCAAATAAATATGGGAAAGCATGTTCAAGGAGTTCAAAGGAGTATTATCTACAATTCCTCAACTTTTGGAAGTGGTCAACTCAGAGGTCAAAATTCAACCAAAGTCAAAAGAGAGAGAATGGGTCCCATTGGTCCACATAACCAATCCGGTCGACCAATAGGAGCATGCCACGTGGAGAAGACCAATTTCCATAAAACCTGGACATGATGAGGAATAAACCAAGGAGTCTTATGGTGAAGAAATCATGGCCAAGAGATGTGTAAGGAGCATGAAGACATTAAGATACCTTTTGTTCTCATAATGGGCTACAAAATGGTAAAGGAGGTTTGGGCCAAAGAACGGGTTCTTTTCCACAAAACCACGACATATAAGCTTCATATGTGACCCAAGAAGAGTGTTGGATTGGGCTGGAGCACAAGGAAAGGAGATTTGAAGATTGAAGACCCAAGACTGCCAAATGGGCTCATTTTGGCGATTTGGAGAAGGAAGGAGAAAGCTATTGGAAACATGTCAGGCACGAAAGCGCCCATGCAGTGGCTCATCTTATACACCAAGTAGTCTATGGGACCTAGGGAGACAAGCCTAAGAAGTAGATTTGGTATGTGTTGTGCACTAAGGCCATTTAGGAGCTAATTTTTGGTGTGGTGGCAACTAACCTTGGAGAGCAAGTTTTGAGCCGTGAACTTAATATGGTCTAGAATGTGGATTTTATTCTAGAAGATGGGACGTAAATGAGCTGAGTCATGTCATTTCCCTTCATGCATGGTTTTGGAGCATAAACTGGAGCCAAGTGTAAACCCAAGTGTCATGTGTTCACACCCACTTCTCTGGCTATAAATAGGACCCCTTGGTTGTGTTTTAGAACTCAGAAACCCCCCCCAAAGCTTTCTCTCTCAGTCGTTCTTGTTGTTCTTTTGAGAGAGAAAGTACCCAAAACCGATAAATTTTGTGAGGGAAGTGAGGTGAGTGTAGAAGCCTTATCCGTGTGTTAAACCTTAGTCTAGGATCCCTTGAGGTGTGCTAGGAGAAGTGATAAGACTATAGTTGTTTCATTTTAGGTTCCATACTTTCCTTAAGCCCTTAACCTTTTCTTTAAACCGTTTTAGTTAACCTTTGGGTTTAGAGCTTTTGGAGCTGCCTTGTGGCGTGTGAAGACCTAGGTGGGTTTCCTGTGTGTGTGTGTGTGTGTTGTGTGTGTGTTGTGTTACTAACCGTGTGTGTTTGCATGTTGGAGAGCTTAAGCCGTGTGGTTCTTAAGCTAGAACCACATTGCGGTTTGTTTGTGTGTGTGTGGGGAGTTAGAAAACCCCACACTTGAGTGTTTATTTATGTTAATTGCATTGTCTTGTTTAGGTTTTAGATTGCTTGTGCATTGTGTGTTGTTAGGTTGTTAGTTTACTTGCATGCATTGTTAGCCGCTTGTAGATTTGAGTGTCACTCATGCCGGTTCATTGTATTGTTTTAGTTGTTGGATGCATTGTTAGTTTAGGGTAGTTGCATATGGTTAGGGTTAGCCGCATGTAGATTTGAGTGTAACTCTCTCATGTTGGTCCATATGCATTAGTTTAGTAAGTTCTTTGCTAAGTCTAGACCGAGCATTGCATGGAGGTTAGAGGTTGAGCTCCCTCATGCTGGTTGTATATTTTTGCTTGGTGTCTAGAATAGTACGAGCACGTTTTTTTTCTTGTGTGTTGTGCATGTTCTATATTAGGTGCTATGGCACGGAGGTCAGAGGCAGAGCTCCCTCATGCTGGTCGGTTGCACCTAGACCAGAATGTGTGGCCATCTTGGGGTTAAGTAAACCAATTCTCCGATGATGTGTTTGGGATCCTGGAGTTAGATTGGGAGTAAACCAATTCTCCAATGGTGGAGTAACCTACCCTCCATGGCTTGTCAACTGTACAGTGGGTCGCACCCATGGACGAGCGCTGCATGACGATGCGGCCCGGGTTAGATTGGCAGAAGCCTAATTACCGGAGATGATGTGTCTCGGCCATGTGACTCTTGTGTTTATGGTCGAGAGTGTTCAGGATGGAGTGGTTAGGGCGCCGTGTGTTTAGGGCCCGGGGTGTGTGGCGTGTGGCCCCATCCTTGGTGTGAACTCAAGTTTTTTTTTCTTTTTCTTTTGTTTTGTGTCTTGAGTCTAGGATCGAGTCTAGAGTGTTTTAAAGTCTCGGGGGTGAGACTTGGGTAGTTTAGGATTGCTTTTGTTGTTTAGCTTATTGCATTGCATTTAGGAGTAGTTGCATGTTTAATTTATCCGCATTGCTTGTTTATTTATTATTGCTTGTTTGCTTGTTTGTTTATTTAAGCATGGGCTGGGGAGGATTAGTTGTTGTTTGGGGAACTCACTGAGTAATTTTATGATTACTCACCCCCTCTTCTACTATGCAGACAACCTGATGCGACCTTGGGCTGATATATGAAGTTTTGGGCATAGAGAGCAATGAAATATCCAATGGATATATTATATATATGGTCTAACCCATTTTGCGGTGTTACAAGTCCAAAAATGGTCCAAAATACTTGCTTTATTTTCTGGTCAAAAAGAGTGACGAATTTTGAAGATCAAGAGTCAAAATGTGCAAGCTTTCCAACTTCTAGTCAAGTCTTCTTTGTTTATTAGTTTTCTAGTTTCAAGGATTGACTAGCCCTTTTGTATTCCAACCTTTCATGTACTCCTTGCCTATTATATAAAGGCCATTTGATCAATAAAATAAAATAAGTTGTGAGTTATATTTTTGGAATCTTGAGAGTGTTTCTCAATTTTGTTCCTTCGGGAACTTCTTCGATTCGTCCTGGTGCGTCATATCCAGGGAGTCATCCTCTTTGTCGTCTAGGTGCGTCATATCCTAGGACATTGAGTTGGGAATATCAGCAGCCTTTCGCATCTGCTGTGCGACCCTTCGATCCATCCGTTTCTCCTTTTTGCTGGACTTGTGCGTCATATCAAGCAGCAACTGGAGTTGGGAATATCAACAGCCTTCCGCAACTGTTGTGCGACCCTTCAATCCATCATTTCTCATTCGATCCATCTGAGATCATATCCCTTACCAATTTCAGAGTGATCCTTCAGTTTAGGGCGTATCACAACCTTAGGGGTTTGAGCTTTTGCGGGGTGTGGAGGATGAGGCCAGGCGTAGACTTCTGGTGTTGTTTGCAAAGGACCAAGATGTTTCTATTTTCTCTCGCTTTGTTTTTCATGGGTACCTGTTTGACTCGTTGTTTTCAGTCGTTTTCCTTTGGTTTTCTTTTTATTTTGTACTTTGAGGACTTTGGTCGAGTTCCTGACTTTGTAAAATAAATAAAAAGTATGTTTTATTATTAAAATCCCTGTAGTAATTAGTTTTGTCTGAACTTACACAACTCTCGACCAAGGTACGGGTTGACAAGCCTTAGGCCGAGGTCGAGGCTTTGGATTTGTCATAAGTCTTGGTCGGACTGGCTGCAGTCCTGGCCCAAGGTGTTTTTGGTCGAATAAGGACCATTTCGGGTTAAAAAGAAGAAAGATTGGCCTGCTTCGTTCAGGATGGGATTACTGATTTGTTTTAAGTGTATTAGGGTTTTCTTAAGTGTAAACTATTAGAATGAAGAAGAAAAATGCTAGTGATCGAGTTCACACTGGCATGTCTCAGGAAAAGGGGTGTAAATTCCTAACCATGAAGAATTTGATCATGAAACCAATTGCCCTACATTCTACACTCATCAAGGGCATGCGGCGAATTGGAATCAGTCCAAAAGGAGTTATGGTTTGGAAGTTATACCAGTTACAAGTTGCAGGTGTTCTGCTGCCCGCCCCTTTGTGTAGAGATCATGCTGATTTAAGGTTGCTTAAAGAGCAAGCTTACCTTGGAATGCAAGACAAGGAGTGGCACGCCTAAGAAACCAACGTGGCTTCTAGAAGGAAGCTGGATGAGTGGATTGTCACTATTCAAGAGGGAAGGGAATTCAAATTTGAATGGAGATACAAGATCTACAAGACAAAATCATTAAGCATGGTTTATTCTTTCTTCTTTCTGTCTGATTGAGTGTCCTTAAATAAGGATTGTATCTGAACAATTGAATGCAAGGAAAAACATTTCCTCTCTTACTCTCTCTCTCTTTTACACAGATCACTCTCTCTCTCTCTCTCTCTCTCTTGGTTACTCTCTTCACTTGTTCTTCATTATTCTTCATTTACTTACATAAACGCATTAGGGGTTGGTTTTATAAACCCATTAGGGGTTGATAGGGTTTGTGATTTTGTTTCTTGAAGCCAAACGCAATACCATTTGTAATAACACCATTCTTTTCAATAAAACTAGAGCTTTTTGCTTCAATTTTGTCTCTTTGGAGGCTTCTATCTTGTCCATTCACGTGGCTAAGCTTGTTCATCTTTGAGCATCCATTTGCAACCATGAAGAATACTCTTCTGTTTACGTGACTGTCCATCAGGCATCAAGGAAAACAAGGTTAGAATCATAGGTTGCTGAAGCAAAACAACTTTAGAGTATTCCATAACCCTATTGAGAAGACCATCCACCATCTAAGAGACTTAAAGCTCAAGGTCCATCTCAAAAAGTTCTTCAAGTGATTCATGGGCAAGACAACATATCCAAGGGCGTATCAAGTGGTATCAAAGCCTCTTGAAGTTTTAGGGTTTGATTTCTTAACCTAGATCACGTATTCATCATATATCTAGAAATCTTCTATGTATTCTTATTGAAAACATGAAGAGAAGGCTAAACAACCAGCAACAAAAGAATTGTTGCAAGGAAGAAGAAAAGAGATCCATATTCCACCCTTCTATGGAGAGTTTGATCCAGATACATATCTAGAATGGGAAAAGGATATGGATTTCATTTTTTACTACCATAGGTACACAGCAGAGAAGCAGGTTCAGCTAGCGACTACTGGTTTATACGGATATGCACTTGACTGGTGGTATCATCTTGCTAACAAGAGGAGATGCTTTGGAGATTCAAAGGTTTCTTCTTGGCATGAGATGAAGGTTGTTATGAGAAAAGGTTTGTAGCTAAGAGTGATGGTCAAACTGATTTGGAAAGGTTGAAAAGCCAATCTAGATCAGCTAAAGAACGTGCTGGGACATTTATAGATGAGTCAAAGACCTATTATGGTCGTGAGCTACAAAGAAAGTTACAACTACATCAAGCATATCTAGACTATTTGAAGAGCACAAAGTTCAAAGCAGGAACATGATAAATCAATAACTCACTGCAGTGGTAAAAAATCAACCAAATAGGCCAGTCTCACGACCAACCTCAGGTGTTAATGAGCTAAGCTGTTACCAGAAGTAACAAGCAGGGATGAAAAATAAACTGCAGCAAAAGCAGCTGAGAAAGAGCAAGAAATTGAATCAAAACAAGAGGAGAGTCTACCAGCTTTGTGTGATCACGTGTATGATCTGATCAAGGCTGAAGAAAGAGTGTTTGATGAGGCACTTGTAGTTCATAAGGAGTC
This sequence comes from Moricandia arvensis, assembly GCA_905132765.1. Lineage (NCBI taxonomy): Eukaryota > Viridiplantae > Streptophyta > Magnoliopsida > Brassicales > Brassicaceae > Moricandia > Moricandia arvensis. The sequence continues at coordinate 23,203 of CAJHQP010005572.1, read as the reverse complement.
ACTTGAGACTTTGATTGAACAAGGTGGATTCATTAGTTCTTTTTTCTTATCAGTTACTCATCCAATCTCTCGTGTGTGTTCAGTTGAATGTTGTGGAGCATTTGAGATTTTTCAAGGGTCTACAACACCATGTATTTGAACTAGGAGGAGATTTGTGTGTGCTTAAAGGCAATACTAACACCCTGGTACAAAGAGCATCAGAAATACACAACTCATTCATTCCAAAAGAACAAGATATGAGGTCAAATCATTTTGAAGGGGGAGAGGGGAGTGTAGTTCAACACATAAGCCAAGGAAAGGGAAAGGAAAGCAAGGTGTGGCTATATTCTTTACTCTAGGACTTGCAAACGTGGTCACATCATCCTAAACTAAAACAATTTGCTGAGTTTGAATACGATAACTCAAGTTGCACCATGGATGAGTTAGTATGGACAGAGACAACCCACAGCTCAGAGAAGAGTATGTGAGCTGCTTTACATGTCCACCTGATCATAATTAGCCATCTAGTCAAAAGACAAAGAGGTGGGAACGTGGCATTGAGAGAGATGACCGAGATATGCTGATTCTCGAACATATGGGGTTAGTTCGACCACCAGATGATCTAGGGAAGTTCTTGGACGTCCTGGACAGAAAAAGACGCACATGAGAAGTAGCAACACAGTGGTTAACTGCATAGGGATGGTTCTATCTTATTAGATGGACTGGATTTCAGAACAAATCCTTTTAAAGGAGGAGAGGATGCTGCCACTTGGATCAGCTTCAACTTCAAGGATTTAAAGACCACGTGTGGAGTACTTATTTCAGTGCTTGAAGGTTTTTATGGGTCATTCACAGAGCTGATATGTTTGATCCATGGGGTATTGTACCAAGAAAAGAAGAATACTATTGGAACGGCCTTGGAAAAGCATGTTATTAGGAGATCGATTCAATAGAGTGTTACATGGACTAAGGAGTATCTCCTCACGTGGTCCCTAGACCATAAAGATAGCAAGGATGTGCTGAAGTTGGTCATGGACGAGCCCAAGGTGTTTATGGTCGAATATGGCCCATATCTGCCTAAACAGAAGAAAGATCGGCATGCTTGGTTCAAGATGGGACTATTGATTTATTTTAAGTGTACTAGGGGTTTCTTAAGTGTAAACTCATTAGGGGTTGGTTTTATAAACCCATTAGGTTAAAGTTTTTTATAGATTAAACTTAATATTTTTTCTAGTTAGGGTTTTTCTGATTTTGTCTTTATAAGTCAAACGCAATACCATATGTAATAAGACCATTCTTTTTAATAAAATCAGAGCTTTTGGCTTCAAACTGGGAGGCTTTGAAATTCACGTGGTCAAGCTTGTTCATCATTGAGCATCTATTCGTAACCATGAAGAATACTCTTCTGTTTACGTGACTGTTGATTAGGCATCAAGAAAAACGAGGTTACACTCGTAGATTGCTGAAGCAGAACGACTTTAGGGTATTCCAGAACTCTATTGAGAAGATCATCCACCAACTAAGAACCTTAAATCTCAAGGATCCATCCCAAACGTCCTTCGAGTGATTAATGGGTAAGACAACCTATCCAAGACCATATCATAAGGGAAATTTGATCCACTTTGACGACAAAGTATTTTTTTGGTTGAAAGTTTATAGGCATCTGATGGAGTACACCGAGGATTATTCTTTTTTGGTTAAAGTCTTGGTGTATGATGTTGTAGCTGCAGGAAAATCTTGTAAACATTCATGGGAAGTAAGGTTATTCTGGTTTTTGGGATTAATTTATATTGGATACTTCTTGTACGAGAGTGTAGCCTCACTATTAAAAGAGTCGAAATGTGACTATCAGAATATTTTATATATGAGCCCAGGGTTGTTAAAGTTGAGATCATTCTATAAGGTCCTTCATGGAATAAATTGGGTTTGATTGATTTTTGTGTTTGGCGTTTTATTACGGTACGGAAGTTGCTAAAGCTCTCTTTTCTTCAATATTTACTGGGACTTTGGTGTAGGATATCATATGGGTTACAAGAACATCAACTGCAGGTTATTGGTATCAGATAAGGTGGTTTGCACTGTCTTCAGTAGATGCGGCTGTTCAAGTATTGGGTTTGGTGTTATTAAACCATTTCCTGAAACAAACACGGGTTTTAATTCTATGGAAGAGAGTGTCTACTCTATGGGCTTTCTATTATGGTCGTCAGAGGTTAAAGACGAAAAGAAATTATATTGGGGAATCGCAGGATCAACCTTAGGAGTATAGAAATATGATCTCTATGGCGATATGTAGATGTTTCTAAATGTTTTATGGCGATAACATGCAGGGGGTCGGTCTGCGTGATTATGGTCTACTTTGGTACGAGTATTTTCAATTTATTGGAGGAAAAGAGAGTAATTTAATGGGAGAAAGGTGTATATGGGTCATGAGGTTAATCAAAAAGATCCATAGGCAGACCCTTTTAAAAAAGGCTATTAACGCTGAAGATGTCAGGTCACAGTTATTATGTACGGAAATCATAGGCACGTGGTATTATGGTCTCATTAAGCCAAAGATTAGAGCTCATCAAAGCGCACCCAAATAGATTTTTTAAATGAAAGTTTTAAGTTGGAATTGAAGAGGAATGAAAAATAAACGGACAATAAGTCACTTTAGAGAGATATGGTTTACACATAAACCAGATTTTTATTTTTATCAAAAAAACAAGATTTGGCCTTCTTCCAAGATTTTCAGTTTTACTTTAGGTTGGAAAAAATTGGTGACCGTGGATCCAGTTGGTTGGAGTGGAGGATTAACACTATACTAGAACAGTGAATATCAAGTCAACATTCTTTTCATTAGTAATAGAATAACTGATGTAGAAGTGGAGATTTTGGAGAAAAAAGTTTTCATAACTTTTGTATATGTGGATCCAGTATCTAAGCTCAGGGGACAAGTTTGAGAGAGACTAATGAGATACGCTTTACTAAGAAAGGATCCATGGTTTATTATTGGGGATTTAAACAAGATAACATGCAACTATGAGAAACAAGGAGATGCATTACGATATATCGGATCTTTTATGGCATTTAATAGCATGATAATGAATTGTTGTTTGTTAGAGTTCCCAGAAGTGGAAAATACAATGTCCGGGCAAGGAAGACATGGAACATAAATGGTAAGATGCAGACTGGATAGGAATTTGGCTAACGAAGATTGGCATACACTTTCCCATGCTCGCATACAGAATATTTAAGAATGATCGGTTCTTATCATAGACAAGTATTGGCGGTTCTAGAGGATAATATTAAAAAATGAAGTGGACGATTCCGATTCGATAAAAGGTGGATAGGATATGAAGGTTTATTGGAATCCATTAGAAAAGGGTGGAACACTCGGAAGATGAAGATAATAGGGATTTTGTCAACAAAATCAACAATTGTCGTCATGAAATTTTCCACCAGGAGGAAATCCTCATAGGAACGAGAGATTTAATGAGCTCCAACGAGCTTTTGAGGAGGTCCAAACTGAAAATAGTAGGACCAAAGAGGATATCATGGAGGTCTAAAGGAAGTTACAAAAGCATAAAAGACGAGGAAGAATATTGGCATCAGAAGAGTATAAACATGTAGTATACCTCAGGTGATTTGAACACTAAATGTTATCATGCATTCACTAAAAAACGAGAGCAAGGAACCGTGTGGTAGGATTGCATGATGAGGACGGAAAATGGATAACAAGAGATACATGGATAGAGAAAGTAGTTGTAGGCTACTTTGAAAATCTATTTCAGACTACAATACCAACGGATTTTGATGGATTTTTGAGTGAGATTCCACCAACCATTACTTATCAGATGAATCAAAGTTTAATTAGGTCTGCAACGGAAGATGAAGTAAGAAAAGCTTTATTTATGATGCACCCAGAAAAATCTCATGGGCCAGATGGTATGGCAGTGCTTTTATCCAACACTCATGGCATATAATTAATAAGGATCTGGTTGATATGGTTAACAACTTTTTGAGAAAATGACACTTAGATGCGCGATTAAACATCATTAACATCTGTTTGATTCCTAAAATAGAGAGACCTACCAGAATGATGGAAATGCGTCCGATAAGTCTATGTAATGTAGCTTACAATACTATCTCAAAGGTTTTGTGTCAAAGGCTCAAGTATTGTCTCCCATCACTCATCTTGGAAACATAATCGGCTTTTATGGCATGTCGATTAATCTCGGATAATATTCTTATTGCACAGGAAATGTTCCACGGTCTATGTATAAATAAATCTTACCAAAATAAGTTCATGGCAATTAAAAAAAATTTCCTTATCTTTTTATAATGAGTACAGAAGCTCTAATTCCTAACATTAAGAAAGCAGAACAATACAAGGAGTTGCTAGGTTTAATGGTTGCAAGGGCGTGTCCGCCAATTTCACACTTTTTATGGCGAACAATATTTTATTATTTTGTAAGGCAACAAAGGAAGAATGCCAAACCATTTTAAGAATTCTGAAAGGCTATGAAGCAGTGCCTGGAAAACATATTAATTTCCAGAAATCAGCTATTTAGTTTGAGGATCGGATTGAGGAATCAGCTGGCCAGGATGTGAGAGATATTTTGGGGATTAAGAACATAGGTGGGATGGGATCATAGTTGGGGATTCAAGAAAGTCTGGGTGGATTAAAACACAAGTTTTTTTGCTTCATATAGGATAGGCTGAATAATCGGGTTAATGGATGGACTTTTAAATTCTCCAACAAGGGGAAGGGGGAAAGGAGGTAATAATTAAATCGGTGGTGACTGCATTACCTAATCATATATTGTCATGTTTTCGAATCCCATAGACAATAACAAATAAATTAATGGTTGCAATAACACAATTTTGGTGGAGCTTAAAGGAATGCACTAGCAATCATGGGATAAATTATGTAAGAACAAGGATGAAGGAAGGTTGGGATTTAAAGATCTCACAAATTTTAATACGGCCATGCTAGGAAAACAACTTTGGTGCTTGATAGAGAAACTGGATTCGCTTTTCTCTCGAGTTTTCAAAGGATGGTATTTCAAGAATGCCTCACCCCTGGAACCGCTCAGATCATACTCACCATCCTATGGGTGGCAGAGTATTTTTCAGTTAGATCTCTGGTTAGCAAATGACTAATCAAAAAGGTGGGATCAGGAACTTCCATCTCAGTATGGAATGATCCTTGGCTCCCAACAACACGCCCGAGACCAGCAAATAGTAATAAAATCAATTGTCACTCTGACCTCACAGTGCATTAACTCATCAATACGACATTGACAACTTGAGATTTAGAAGTGATACGGAATCTGGTGGACCCTGATGATGTCAAGATCATTGAAAGCATCTTTTACTAATATTGGAAAATACAAGGCTAAATTGGGTTATCAAATTGAAAGGGTGTATTCGCATTTATGGCGACCACCTGTAGTATATAGGCCAGATGTTGATCTTTTGAGGGATTTCTCTTGGAAATTTCGTTGCCCACCAAAGATTAAACATTTCATTTGGCAAACAATATCATGATGTATATCGGTAAAGAAGAACCTTCAGGCAAGAGGTATCCAATGTGATACCCAATGTGCAAGATGTAGAGTAGAAGAGAAATCAATAGATCATGTGTTTTTTTAATCTCCAACAGCGATCTAAACTTGGGCCTTGTCTAGGATACTGTCAAACTCAGTAGTTTTTCCACTTTCATTAATATGTGGAAATATGTATTAGCTTTTTTTGACGGATAAAAGAAGATGATCATCAGTTTGCTTAGATATTATGGTATATCTGGAAAGAAAAATATAACGTGGTTTTCAGTAATATCAATATTGTTTCTAGGGATACTCTTCAGTTAGCAAAAATGGAGTCAACACTTTGGAATGAAGCTCAGACTGAAAACACAGAGAGGGCTATCCATTATGCTGTGAATGGGATGGAATTTCACCTCAAATTCCATGCAAAAGGTGTTTCTCTAATGTTTCATGGAAAGACAATTTTTCGTGACAAGGATGGCATAGTAAACTTGAAGGTTTTGAGGGACTAAAGGGGGCACGAAATACAAGAGGTAGCTTGTCACTCCTTCATTCTGAGGTAGACTCTCTCATCTAGGCAATGGAAAGTATGAGGAATCTTCGACAATTTTATATTACTTTTGCAAAAGTTTGTTCTCAGTTGGTGAAGATGGTTAAGAACCAGAAGAATTGCCTACTTTTGCAACATATATGGAGGATATCAAGTTTCTGAAGGAGAATTTCAACTACTTAAAACTCATCTATGTACAACAGATGCACAACAAAAAGATAGACAGTTGCTAGAAATCAACTGTATTTCATTATTCACATAGATTTAGAATTACCTAGTTGATTTGCAGAATCTTTGGAGTTTGTATACGTTGCTAACCAAAAAAAAGCAATATTGATTTTTTCCTGATTATACTCAATCCCCAGGGCTCCCACCCACCGAACGTTTTCTCACCGTTTAATCAGTCAACTCGGGCGTGTTTAAAACAAGGGTATTGATTAACAACTGATGATGACATAATATATTATGTATAAAAGCATATTACATTGTATATCAGTAATTGATAATAATAAATATTAACTTTTTTTTGAAACACACTTTCATTCATTCAAAAACTTAAACAGAGTTGTTGGTGGCCATAAAGGCAAGTTCAGCATTTAAAGCATGCTTTGCTAAACTATCAGCTACCATGTTTCTCTCACGAGAGATCCATGTAAATGAAACAAATTCAAAAGAGGAGGAGATGGATTTAATATCTGCAACAATTCCATTGATCTCGGCGAAGGAGCTGTTTGACACCAGAGCTTTTACAAGTTGAGATGAATCCACTACACATCTAATTCGTGGTAAGGCAAGTTCTTTGCACTTCAAAAGGGCAGATCGGAGGGCAAATCCTTCCGCCACAAGCGGGGGAGCTGACGAAGTGTGCCGGAGCTGAGAAGGTAGAAGCTCTGTTCCGGTCCTCTGTACTCCAGCCCTGACCTGCAATCTTCTTAGCTTCATTCCAGGCTGCATCTGTTCTCACCAGTACGCAATTCTCAGCCGCCTGTGTTACCTTCGGTAAAATCTTTGGAGCTGTTGCTACTCTCATTTGGCTTCTATTCCACTCTGATGCCGCAGCAACTGCTACGGAGACAGTTTCTTCTACTGTGATTATCCTGTCATTAAACACAAGATTGTTTCTTGATTTCCAGATTTGCCTCAGGATCCAAGGGGCAAGATGTCCTGCAGAAACTCCAGTCGGAGGTAGGCACTTTCGGTTGCAGAGATTATTCCAGATACTCCTTAAATCTATAGTTCCGCTGTACACAATGCTTGGTTAAACTGGTGCAGAAGCCCGATCTTGCTGCGAGAAACTGCAATGTAGAAACAGATGATCTATAGATTCAGGTAATCCACATCTCTTACATTTTCCATCAATATCTATGTGCCTTCGATCTAGTTGATCCCCACTCGGGAGTGCTTCTTGAAAGGTTTTCCATAAGAAACGTTTGATCTTCGGTGAGGTTTGGGTTTTCCAGACGTTCCTTTTCCAATCAAAATCTTGGTCAGCTTGTGTAGCTACAATCGGTTCGGTTTGCATCGCCAATGCTGCCCTATACCCTGATTTTGTGGAGTAGTTACCCGAAGGGTTTCCCAACCATATTAGTTTGTTAGGAGCCTCTGTCAAACTTGGTTTAACCGAGAGGATCATGTCCTCTTCCCGTGGTATAATTTGGCGAATTCGATCTGTATTCACTCAGGGTGTTTGGGAGAAAGAGATCAGAAACCGTGAGTGAAAGGAGATGCTCAGGGGCTGGTCCCATGGGTCATACTTGTTCTGATAAGCTGATCCAAGGTTGATCCCAAATGTTTGTTGTTAACCCATTGCCGAAGACCCAACCCGAGTTTTGCAAAAGGATATCTCTTCCGACCAGTACACCTCTCTAGCCATGGGAACAAGAGTTTGGGACTGCAACATAAAGGAAGTTCTCTTCACTGCAATACTTTCCCAAAAGGGTCCGTCCGAGTAAGTTGTTTGGGTGATTTAAAGCTCTCCAGCTGAGCTTTGTCAGATAGGAGTCGTTTATACTCTGGATATCTCGGAATTCAAGCCCACCTTAGTCTTTAGGGAGTGTCAGCTTAGACCATGCTACCCACGCCATTTTCTTCTTACCGTTGTTTGTCCCCCACCAGAAGCCCGTGAGCTCTGATTGAATTCACTTACAAAGAGATATTGGTAATTGGAAGCAAGACATGGCGTGTGATGGTATTGGGGAGAGAACGCTTTTCAGCATGGTCATTTTTCCCGCTGTGCATAGTAAACGGTTTGACCAGCCAGCTGCCTTTTGCTTGATTCGATCGACAATGGAGGCGAAGAGATCTCGTTTTTTCCTCCCAAAATGCTCTGGGAGACCAAGGTATTTTCCTACCCCGCCTTCCTGGTCAATTCCTAGTGTGGTCTTTGCGATCATCTTTAGGGCCAGAGGTGCTTGTCGAGAGAAGGTGATAGATGACTTCGTCGGGTTAATGCAATGACCCGAAGCTTCTTCGTATTGACACAAAATGCGTTGAAGTACTTCACAGCTTTTTTTATCAGCTTTAAGGAAGAACATAGTGTCATTCGCAAAGAGGAGGTGGTTTATTCGGGGACACCCCCGAGCTATACCGATTCCTTTTAAGGAACCCTCCTCTTGCGCTCTGTTACATAAGCTAGATATAGCCTCACTACACAAAATGAAAATGTATGGTGAGAGAGGATCTCCTTGGAGGATACCTCTAGTCGGTGTGACTCTTCCTCTAGGCGAGCCGTTGATGAGGAAAGAGTACGTAACAGTGGACACACATTGCATGATCCAAGCTATCCATTTTTTATGAAAGCCAAGTCGGCGGAAGATGCATTCAATAAATTCCCATTCTAGACGATCGTACGCCTTGCTCATGTCCGTCTTTACCGCCATTGAGATACGATTTTCAGCTTTAGACATCTTGAGAAAGTGGAGAACTTCATGGGTAATAAGGACATTGTCCGAAATGGCTCTCCACAGCACAAAAGCGGATTGGTTTTCCGAGATGATCCCGGAGAGAAGCGGCTGGAGTCTTTTAATAAGCATCTTCGAAATGATTTTATAGTACACATTGCAAAGTGCGATGGGTTTATACTACGCAACCGTTTGTGGACTCTGCACCTTCGGAATCAGCCTTATGTGGGTGTCATTGATCTTTGGTGGGAGTGTTTCTGAGATGAAAAACTCTTGGATCTCCTTCACAATCTCTTCCCCAATATTTTCCCAGCTTGAGTGAAAGAAAATTCCTGAGAATCCATCCGGACCAGGTGCCTCGTCAGCATGTATGGAGAAGACTGCATCTTTAATCTCCAGCGCTGATGGTAAACATATGAGCTTGTCATTCTGTTCTTCCGATACCATCGGAGAAATTCTTGCAGCACTGTTGCCTCGCGATTACCCGGTGTTGAGGTAAAGAGATTTTGGAAATAGGAGACGATGACCTTGGAGATCTCTGCTTCCTGATAAACCATTACCCCTTCCGAGTCCTCAATTACCGAAAACGTGTTGGCTCTTTTACGGTTCCTCGCGGTTGCATGAAAATAACCCGTATTCCGGTATCCAAGATTGAGCCATAAAAGGCGACTCCTCTGTCTCCAGTACTCTTCTTCCGCTGAATAGGCGTCATATAGCTCCTTTGACACTGTGGCAATCAGCACACTATCATTGGTACTGCTCGTTTGTGCTTCCTCCAGCTCCTTTTGTTTCTGCTCGATAAGGAGCCTGTTGTTTTTGTATCTCTGTTTGTTCCAGTCAATAATCAAGCCTTGGACTTTGTTAATTCTTTCTCTAACAGAGCAGTTACTTGCTTCCTTCCATACCTCGGCAACTAGCTGTTTAATTTCCGGGTTGTCGCGAAGTCTGCGATCATATCTGAAAAGGCCTCTTCTTTTCTTCTTGTCAGGCTCAAAAAGGAGATGGTCGGTTTATGGTCAGACCCTTCATATGTTAGGTATTGAGCTCGAGCCTTTGGGAAAAGCTCTGCCCATTCACTATTAACCACCGCTCTTTCGAGTCTACATCTAACAAAGTGCTCGCCTCTCTGTACGCGCCAAGAAAGGAAGTCGCCTGAGTGTTGGAGATTGTAGAGATCCCCCTCCGATAGAAAGGTCCGGAAATCTGAAAAGGAGCTTTCCAGTCTTGTTGGGCCTCCTATCTTTTCTGAGTTGCTGGTCAAGTCGTTGAAATCGCCGGTTATAAACCAAGCTGAATTTCGTGAGGCGTTTAAATCAAGCAAGTGATCCCACTGGAGTTTGTGCTTCGGTTTGTCAGTATCGCCATAGAAAAATGAGGCATAAAATAGTTTTCCTTCAAATTCGATAGATGTATCAATGAGGTTAGCACATGCGCTTAACACTCGTAATTTTATCTCCTGCTTCCATAATAAAGCTAAACCTCCAGCCCCGTGGCCAGTGGGAGGAACAAGAAAAATATTCTCATACTCTAGCTGCTTCGTCTTCTTCTCCGCGAAGCTATCGGGATTTTTGGTTTCCATAAGAAAGATGACATCATCAAAGACCTTCTTCATCTCTCGGAGACGACGAACTGTCTGGGGATTCCCCAACCCCTGACAGTTCCAACTTGCAATCTTTAAGGAACAGGAGGAAATGGTTTGTGAAAATCCATCTTTCTCCGGGACGATGCTGAAATCAGGTTGCAGATCGGTTGATCTTCTGAGTTTGCATTCGAATTTGATTTGCTTGAGTTTATTGATTCCCTTTGTGTGCTAGAGCGGCTTTGTGTTCTGCCAGTTTCTCCATTATCCAAGTCTGGATTCAACATTCGTCGTACCAGTGGGGTTTTAGCTTGTAGGAGCTTCCTCTTCCTAGATATTGTTCCCTTAGCCAATTAGGGGCTTGCAAGGGTCTTCCATTTTCCGGGAGGTCTTCCCGGTTTTCTCTTTCCACTGCCCGTGGCAATTGGGTTAGTTGGAGACTTGTGACGTTCCCGCGGGCCTAGTCGAAGAGTGGCTGGTAGTCGCTTAGACGTGGGAGGGTCATGAACGTTAGTCAATTCTGCAGGGGAAGACCCAAGTCTTTGAATTGCTGGGATGATTTCTGTAGACGGGGCTTCTATGACAGGAAAATGAGGCTCGTTATCAATTCTTGGATCAGCTTCAATAATCGGGGTCTGGAGCATGATAGAAGTGATTTCCTCAAGCTGTCCTTGTTCTTCCGCCTTACGGAGTCTTTCCTTCCGCGCCGCACTCTCAGTAGGGTCAGCACACTGAGTATATTGTATCATTGCCTCTCGGACCTCTTCTACAGCTTCTTGGAAACGCTCATGGTTCTCAGGAGCTGTAATTGTCTCAAGGGGAACCCCCTTGTAGACGAGCTCTTGTGGATCACCGAGTTTGGATCTTCCCTCCTTGTATTTTCTTGGTTTTTATAGCTGTCACAACTTGTGGGCCTAAGGACTCTGTTGTTCTCGTCTTGTCTAGTGTGAGAGCGGCTTCTGTGTTCTCTGTAATGGTGGGAGTTCTCACCTCCATAATGATCATGTCAGCTGTAGCTATTGCGGTAGCTGTCCGTTGAGTGATCCCTTGATCTACTGTGATGTCTCCTATCATGTTGGGAGTGAGCTTTGCGCTGAGACACACTGTTGTATCCAGAATCCTGACTCTGTTCCATAGATCGGTGTCGATGATGATCTTTGTATCTTGTGGTTGTGTTACCTTCAGAGGTGAAGTGAAAAACTTTGGAGTCCGTATGGTTTGCACCCTTTTGCCGCTTCCTTCTCCTTCAAGGCTCTGTTTTTATGCTTTGCTTCAAGGCAATCTTTGATGTCATGGTCCAACCTGAAGCACTTAACACAGTGTTTCTCTAGCTTTTCATAGACAAAGGAAGCTTGGACTTCATCCCCATTCGGATAGGCAGCTGTCGAAGACATGATTAGAGGTAGCAAACCATTAACTTTTACTTTCTTTCATACATGTAATGGAGAAATCTCTGCCATCTCAAAGATTTTGATATTCTTCCCTAGGCTTTCAATTGTTTCTTCTGCCCATAAATGAATTGGGATACCCTGCACCTTTATCTAGAAGGGAATGAGGCTAGGGAAGGTCTTGGAGAGTGTGGGTTCCCATCTTTGGACAATTATCATCCACTTCGCAAAATGATAAGGTTGTTTCTCAAGGACCGAGGTGAGGTCTTCTTCGTGTTCAAACTGAAACTGGAACATTCTGTTTCCCAGATCTGAGCCAACCGACCTCTTTTTTTATTTCCACAGCTCTGTGAAAAAGGGTATCAAAGACCAAACCTTTTGAACGGATTTGTTGGTCACTCGACCGATGAGAGTTAGAGAGTGTTTCGTCATCAGGTCCGCATAATCCGGGGCAGGGACTCTGACTGTTGCTGCTTGTAAGGGTGGGGGAGGGTCTGAGACAATACTCTTGCCCTTAGCTTCTCTAGAAAGTCTTCCAGCCATGGTGTGCTTTTCAGGGGAAGAGATGGAAGCTTTCCTTGGGGAGGAGGAGAAGTAGAATACTCTCCCGCTTGTTTGTATATCAAATGAATTGTAGGTACTCACCCACTAAACCGACTGCAAGATTGAATAGGTCAAAATCCTGCTGAGTGTTCCACCAGTAGCTACCCTTGAAGTGGTTTTAAGCTTGCTTTGGTTCTCCATTACATCTTGTCGAAGAGAGGAGCTTGGAGGAGGTTCCGGAGCTGAGAACGGCGGTGGAGAGGGGCCCTCTGACCCGGATCGGGGGAGAATCCGGTGGGTTATTTTTCAGAGACTCGAAGTGACCAGTGATTACATCCCAAAGAGGAAAGAATTTGAAAAAGGAAGATAGCTTTTCATGGAAACACAGGGCAAAGTCAAACGGTTATTAACCACTCTCGAAGAAAGTGCCTGGGAGAGAAACTTTGCTTTTTTCCTCAATGCAATAATAAGTATTAACTAATCATGATTTTTTTGTAGCAACTGTTGCAAGAATAAAGTGACATTCATTAACAACAGATGACATAGTATATTATGTATAAGAAAATATTACATTATATACCAATAAGACATATGAACAGCAGTGTTATACAATTATATAATATATAACATCAGATTTTTAAGAGAATATTTAATAATTTTATCACAAAATATTAAATTGTGACCCGTATGAAAGTGAAGAAAATATACATGCGCCTGTTCGGTCAAACTCTACTATTTATATTATGACCACTCAAAAATGAACAAATCTCTCAAAAAAATTTTTAAAAGATTTTGTTACAAAAATAAATTTTAAATAAAAATGACAAAAATAGATTTTTTGTTTTCTAAAAAACTAAAATTTTGTTCTTTTATTTTTAATTTTAAGTCTCATCTTCAAAACTCCACCTCATAACTCTAGACCTTAAGTCGAGATTAGTTAATCCAAGGAGTATAAATGTATATTTACACACTTAATAAAATCTTGGTCATTTTTTTCTTTAAAAATTATTTTTGTAACAAAAACTTTTTTAAAACTATCTTAGGGTATTTTAAAAAAAAAAAAAATATTAGAGACAGTAACTACCACAAAAAGAAATGAAAATTTTTGTGGTAAATGTGAAACATGTCAAGCTATTTTTGGAAATTTTATAGGATAACAAATAAATTGTGTTATTTGTTCCTTTCCTGTAATTTTACAAACTATCATCTTTTTGAAATTTCAAAATGCACTTTTTTGGTGGTGAACAAAGGTTAAATTGTATTTAAAGTGTCGTATAACCAACCCTACTCGATTTAGTTTAAAATAAATAATCCGCCATATAAAAAATAACTTGAACCAACCTGGATTAACATATTTATAGATCTTATATGAATTGAATGTTGAAAGTCTTTGCTGTCTGTTTCATTAAAAGCATGAGGTTTGTAACGCAGTTGGGTTTAAGAGTTGGGATAATTTTCTTGTTTGGATTTGAGTTCGAACTTGACTGTACACTTGGTTGTTGGAACCGGGTATTCAAATATGTGTGAAGGCGGGTGTATTTTTAAACAGGTCTCAGTTAATTTCAATATATGCCATGTTAAATTGATATATACCCAAAGGATAAGATGAAAGAATGATTTTATTTGTTTCCACTATGGTTAATATGCTAGATAATATATAGAAAACATAATCTTATAAAATCCATCTCAATACATATAATTTGTATGGCCATTTTTAATTTAATTTTCTAGAGTTAGGTTTTTGCACAAAATTGGTTTGGGACTTTTTATATATCAAAATGCAAGTTAACGTAATTTAATATATATAGTAAATATTTATTTAATTAAAATAATAATAAGTTAAGAAATTTTAATAAAATATTTATTTGAATATCTATTGCTCAAGAATACAAAAGTAATTATAAATTGAATAATTTCATTTTATAATTAATAAATTTATTCAGTATTATATGCAAACTATAACATTTTAAAATACTTTTCTCAAACTTTTATACTTTCTCAATTTATTATTTCAAGTTAAGAAGGTTTTATAGCAAATGTTGCAAGATTAGACTGATGTTCATTAACAACTAATGACATAGTATTTTATGTATAAAAACATAAAATATCATACATCAATAATTGAGAATAAGACATATGAACAACTGTATTACACATATACTCAATATGTGAAACCAATTTATAATAGAATATTTAATAATTTTTCATATAAAACAAATTTTGACAACATAAATTATTATACATCAATAATTTTTTTTCTTCGAACATCATTCTATTGCTCAAACTCGAGGTGGTCTGGGAAACCAGACCGGAATAGAACAACCAACAAAACAAATACTTCTATGAAAAGAGCGAACAGTCCTAGCTAGTGCATCCGCTGTTCCATTGTGTGTCCTCGGGATATGGCAAAGCTCAAAGCCTGGAAAGCACACCAGCAGTGTCTGTATCGCCTCCAATTATGTTGCAAAGCTCAGCCATTTTTGCGGTTCCGCTACCATTGCGATAATGTCTTTACAATCAGGGCCAAATCGCTGACAGGACGAGTGTTGGAGCATACGTTCCATTGCCCATCTAAGGTCCTCCAACTCTGAGTGAAGGGCCGTCTCTCTCCTTTCTAAATTTCGCATTCCCATCAGTTCAGTCTTTCCATTGTAAGTCTTCCATACCCAACCGCATCCGCTATACTGATCAGTGACAGTCTAAGAACCATCCACCATACATATGTTTTCAAGACATAAGGTCTGAACTGTTTCGCCCCTAGACATTTGTGGATTCTGAATGATCACCTCGTTAGCATTGAACCACGCGAGGCATTCACTTTCTGCATACCGAACGAGCTCCATCGGATCTCTATCAATTCCCCTGAATAGTTTATCATTCCGAGCCTTCCAGATAATCCATGGAAAAGGATCCCTTTGAGAATCATGTCCAACGATCTCGTTCTTTCTCCAGAAGAGGTAGTCCATATTAGCAAATATACTCGACACGAGAAAATTTTTTTGTCCAGACGGCGTCGAAGATAGAGCCCATACTTGTCGTGCAGGAGGGCACTCAAATATAGCATGGGTAACTGATTCCTCCGTCTCCCCATATCGTGCGGACAGTAATTATCGCATCTCAGATTTCTATAGTTTAAGTTCTTTGTGACCGCCACATGTCCTGTTATTAGCTGCCATATAAGGTGACGCATCTTTGGGGGTGCATTTACTTTCCAGGCAAAGGCCTAAAGTGCAGTAATACTAGGCTCTAGATTCCCACACTCCACATCATTTCTCAAACGATTTCGGGCCACCCAGTATCCTGATTTAACCGAGTATTGGCCATTCTTCGTATAGCTCCAGCAGAAAGAATCTATGTGATTCATCGTACTTATAGCTAGGCTCCTGATAAGGGACATGTCTTCCGGATTAACATAGTTTGTCAACAAACCAATGTCCCACTCCTTTGTTTCCTGGTTTATCAGATCACTAACTCTCATATTCGGGTGAAGGACAAGAGCAGACGGAAATGCCGCCCTAGCTGGTATCGTCGGATCCAAGGATCCTCCCATACCTTGGTTTCGTGTCCAGAATGAATCTTCTGTCTAATTCCCAAAAGTAGAAGCCTTCTCGCAGCGGAAATACTATTCCAGACATAAGATGGACAATTAGTCGACACTACACGCAATAGCGAGCTCATCTGGTAATATCTCCCCCTTAGTATCCTGGCCACAAGAGAGTCCGGGAATTGTACTAATCTCCATAATTGTTTCGCTAAAAAAGCCATATTGAATTTATGTATCAACCGAAATCCCAACCCACCTTCACTTCGGGATTTACAAAGTTTTTCCCATTTCGCCCAGTGAATCCCTCTTTTGGGTGGATTCGAACTCCACCAAAACTGTGCAATGGCACTAGCAAGTTTTTCACACGTCTCCAAAGGTAGTAAGAAGGTGGACATCACATATGTCGGGAGTGCTAATAAGATGGATTTAATTAGAACCTCTTTCCCGCCTTTTGATAACCATCTGCCCGTCCAGCCATTAACTCTGTGCATCAATTTGTCCTTAAGGAATGCAAAAAATTTGCATTTGGAGCCACTAATATCTTCAGGTATTCCCAAGTAAGATCCTATTCCACCCTCGTTTTGAATTCCAAGTTTGTCTTTAATCTGTTGCCTAGTATGAGTATTTATCTTTTTACCAAAGAGCAAGGAAGATTTCTCAAAGTTAATACACTGACCAGATGCCTTCCCATATTTCCTGACCTCTTTCATTACTTCCTCACATTCACGGGGCTCCGCCTTGCAAAAGAAAAGGCTATCATCAACAAAGAGAAGGTCGGATGCCGAGGGACATGTGCGTGTTACTCGCATCCCCGTTATCCTCCCTTGATTCTCAGCATGATTAAGAAGGCTAACGAGTGCTTCCATGCATAAGATAAAGATGAAAGGAGACAAAAGATCTCCTTGCCGAAGGCCTCTACCTCGTACAATGTTTCCTCTTGGTTGTCCATTTAATAGTACTTTATACTTGACCGAAGTTATGCAACGCATGATCCAACCAATTCAGACTTCCGAAAACCCCATCTTCTGCGTAACTGCCTGGATAAAAGGCCATTCCATACGAGCATAAGCCTTACTCATGAACGTCTTAATGGCCATCCTCTTATTCCGTCCATTCTGTTTGGTCCGCAACGCATGAAACATATCTTGTGCAATCATAACATTATCAGAAATTTGTCTTCTAGCCATAAAAGCCGATTGTGTTTCAGAGATTAGCCCTGGCAGCACTTTTTTTAATCGCTGACATAAGACCTTGGATATTATCTTGTAGCTAACATTACAAAGACTAATAGGTCTAAACTTGGCCATTTCATTCGGCCTATCCACCTTAGGGATGAGACATATATTTGTATCATTCAGCCCAGATGCCATTGTTCCTTCAACAAGGAAAAGGTTAACCATACGGGTTAGGTCCTCCTTGACAATATCCCAAAATTTTTGATAAAACAGTGCCGTCATTCCATCTGGCCCTGGGGCTTTCTCAGGATGCATAGCGAAAAGAGCTAATTTGACCTCCCACTCCGTGACTGGGGCTGTAAGCTCTTCATTTACTGCCCTAGTGATCTTTGTGGAAACCTCTGAAAGAGCTTCGTCAAGATTTTCAGAGTTAGACGTCTCAAACAATTCTCGAAAGTACCCAGTAGCAATGGCTACTAAACCATCCTCATTCTCCACAATATGTCCATTAGAATCAAGGAGTTGGGTAATTTTGTTCCGTGCTCTCCGCTGCTTTGTCACCGAATGGAAAAACTGTGTATTCCAATCACCTTCTCTAAACCATAATGTTCTGCTCTTTTGTTTCCAAAATATTTCTTCTGCTTTAAGAGCATCAGATAATTCCTCTAGTGTTATTGCTATTTTCCCAGTTGTTGCATCAATAATTTAGAATAAGACATATGAACAACTGTATTATACATATACCCAATATGTGACATCAATTTAAAATAGAATACTTAATAATGGTTCATATAAATCAAATTTTGACCCAATAAAGTGAAGGAAATATATGCACACGTGTGTGGATCAAAATTTACTATTTGTACTAAGAAAATTTTACAAAGTTAAGAGACAATCATTAACACAAATAAAAGAAAAGGAGACAGTTTTAATGAAGGTTAAAAAATATTCAAGACATTTTTGAACACTTATAGTATAATAAGTAAAATATGTTATTTGTTCCTCTTGTGTACTTTTTAAACCATCAATTTTGAAATTTCATAATGAACCTTTGATGAGACTAAGGTAAAATTGTATTTAACATGACTAAAACCATTTTTACCTGATTTTGTTTAAAATCAATAATCACCGTATAAAATGACTTAAATATATATTAAACCAACTCCCATTCACACCATATATTGACCGAATCTTATTCATTAAAATTTATCATTTACCAAAGTACTTATCGTTTCTTTCATTAAGAGCAATGCATCTTGTTACTAATTTGAGTTTCAGTTTGGGATAATTTCCTGGTTTTGATTCCGAAATTCGAATTTGACAGTATACTTGGTTGCTCAAACCAGATCTTCAGATGTGTATGAATGAAGTGGCATTTTGATATAGTATTCTGATTAATTTTCATATATGTGATGTTATACTGATACTTAAAAATAATGTGAAAGAATGAGTTTTTGTCGCCATTACCAATTTTTACTCCACCAAAATGGTTAATATGTTCGATAAAAAGAAAAGTCTATTTGTTGTGATAAAATCCAGCCCAATATATATAATTTGTAGACCCATTAGTAATTAATTTTGTATGATTAGGTTTCTGCAAAAAAAAAAAAATTTGGTTTTTAGACCTTTTTGATAACAGAACGTTAAAAATACTCAAGTTTTTTTTTTGTTTTTTTTTAAAAGTATGTATTAATGAAACATGATTCTCACATATATTGAATTATAAATTAGAACCTTTTCTTCTATTTTTTTAAAATATTTTACCCATTTATTTAGATCAAATTGAGATTTTTTTGTAGAAAATGTCCCAAGAATAGACTTATATTCATTAACATCTGATGCCATAGTATACATTATGTACCCTTTTTTTTGTTGAACACTGTATATATTATGTACAAAAACACAAAACGTTATATATAATTAATTGAGAATGAGACATGCGAACGAATTAAGAAGTTATTGTTTCACATATTACAGAATAGACACATATTCATTAACAACTATTGACATAGTATATCATGTATAAAAAGATAAAACATTATATATACATGAATAAGACATATGAACAAGCATGTTTTATATTAACATATTACGTACCACCAAATTTAAAATAAAATATTTAATAGGTTTCTCATAATCAAATTGTGACAAATAAAAGTGAACAAAATATCCGTTCTTGTACACAAATAAAACTTTAGTATTAGTATTTACAAGAATTATAAAGTTACAACAATTATGCAGTTACGAGACAATCATTATAACAAGTAAAAATGTGTTATTTATTTCTCTCCTGTTCTTTTTAAACTTCTTTTTTTGAAATTTCAGAATGCACTTTTTTGAGATGAATCTAAGATAAAAATGTATTTAATGTAAGCTAAAACCATTCTATCCGATTAAACTTAACATATATTAGATCAACTCTCATTCACACCACATATTCACCAATTTTATACTATTTCTTTATTTTTGAGAGAATGACTCATATAGCACAGAAAAATTAGAATATTACTAGAATAACATACATTTTCTAAAAATTACTAAAATATTTTTTGACCCTACTAAATTACAATAAACACACTTTTTTAGTTTGTTTATATTTTTAATTAAAAATGTCATGTCAGTAAACCGTATTCCACGTCACCTTAACCGTATTCCACCTCACCTTATATGTATTCCATGTTATTACACTTGACAGCTGACTAATAGGAACGTTACGGCTGAATTATAATCATGGTTTGTAATCCGCCACCATCGAAAACGAAGACTACTGGAGTAGATTTGTCTCAGATTTTTGATTTTTTAGATCTATGTTATTTGAGAGTGATATGTCTCTTGATTCCTAATATATAGACTCGTCTTTTAATTTATCTTTCGGTTTCTAAATTCAATTTAAGTTTGGATGATGAATCTTGAGGCTGTTATAAGCTTTTTTGGTCAACATGGTTATAACAAAGTCGTATTGTAACCACAACTCGGCCTTTGATTATAACAAAAACCCTAATTCATGACTTATAAATCAGTCGTAACGTTCATATAAGCCAGCCGTCAAGTGTTATTTGTTTCGCGATGTTTTGTATTTTGGGCGGGAAAAATTCATTTTTGGCGGAAAAAGATTAAAGTGTTCATCTGAATGGTATAAGTCAGCCGTAACATATGTATAACATAGTCGTAACGTATTCATAACTCAGCCGTAATATATGCATAACTCAGTTGTAACGTATGTGTTGGAGACTCGGTGTATGAACTAAAGTTATCATATTCAGATGACACATCATCTGAGTCGTCAAACATGTAAAAATTGGCTTTCAAATTCATCATCTTCTTCGTCTTCTCATTTTCTTACAATTTACGGGACTTACCTTTTTCATCTATCTCTCTTTGACTTTTTCTTCTTCTCCAAAATGACGAATCCAATGAGAGAGGGAGCAGCAGGATGTCTTCCGATCTTCAAATTTCTTAGATCTATGTTTTCTTAGACCCAGTTTCCAGAAACAATAATTATCAGATTCATAAGATGAAGAATAAGATGAAAAAGATAGATAAAGAAGATGAATAATGAAGAATAAGACACAACGTATGTAACATAAACTTTTTTTACTGTTGTAACGTTTTTTATGACATGGCAACAAAGAACTGATGATATGGATGATGACATGGCAAATCGTTATATCAGCCGACATGGGAACACATAACTCAGCTAGCGTACCTCAGCCATAACAAAGAACGTATGTCAGCCGCAATGTGAATGCTATTCTAGTAATTAATTTTTTCCTAATAAACAGCCATCAATACGCGGGAAAACAATAAGTCAGCCATATCGTCACATAAATCAGTCGTCAAGTGAATGCTATTCTAGTAATTAATCTTTCGCTAATAGGTCAGTCGTAATAGGACTAAAATTTCTGTTAATCCAACTTATTACGGCTGATAAAAGGTAACTCAGCATAACAAGCTCTCTTAAGTCAACCAAAATTTTAGTAACATAGTCGGCCGATGATCATTGAATCAGCATGCGAAAATAGAACTCAGCCGTTTCTTAACTACATCTCAGCCGTATTTTCAAAAACCCAGTCAGTCGATGTGTAAGTCAGTCGTAACATGTGTTTCTAAGTCACCCGAGATCACATAATTCAGCCAGATTTATGTTAATCAGCCTTCACAGGGGGCTAACTTATAGACGTAAGTCAGCCCTTTTCACAGAAGTCAGCCAGGTTAATTAAATCAGCCACAACGTACGAATAACTCAGTTGTAACCTAGTTTGTAACGCTTTGTGGCTGACTTCATTAATTCGCGTCAGCGAATTCCTACGTGGCGACGATTTTTGGCTGACGTGGCATGAAAAAGTAATGGCATTCTTGTAAATACGTTTTTTCACACAACATGATAGAAGGGCACGCTGGGTGTTTAAAAATGTCAGTAATAAAAATAGATTTGTATTGTTTTAGTCTTTTGTACTAAAATGTGTGCTCAATGATTCAACTTCCCTTTATTTTTTGCCATTGAAAAATTAATATATTACTCAAACCAGAGGTGGTCTGGATCACCAGATCAGAATAGAACAACTAATGAAATAGAGCACTCTATGAAAGGACCTAGCAGTCATAACTAATGAATCGGAAATTTGGTTTTGCATTCTTGGAACATGGGTAATCCTGAACGGAAAGCAAATCTTCATTATCTCTATCTTCTTCAGCTATGTTGCAAATCTTGGCCAGGCATGGGGTTCCTTGATCATGGCGATCAAATCCTTGCAGTTGGTACCAAAGCTCTGACATGTCGAATGCTGAACCATATTCTCCATCGCCCAACCTAGCACTTCCAACTTAGAATGCATAGCGGATTCTCTGCGAATGCAATCCCGTGTACTCATAAGTCCAACATTTCCCAACCTATCCATCCAGACCTATCCACATCTACTAAACTAAGTTGTAGATGTCCATGATCCATCTATCATACAAATATTCCGCAAGCTTAAGATTTGAGGTTCTTCAGCACTATGATCCGGTGGGTCTGGTGATTCTTTTTCATTTGCTTTGAACCATGCTTGACACTCATTTCCAACATAGTGAGATAGATCAAAGGATTTTTTTTCTATTCTGCTAAAGAGTTTATCGTTTATGGCCTTGCATATGTACCAGATTATCCACGGATAAAGATCCCTGTCTAATTCTGGTTCGACAATGTTGTTTTTTTTTCTCCATAAAAGGTAATACATATTAGCATAAACGCTCGGAAGAGGGAAGATGTCGTGACTTTTTGGTGTTGATAAACACCAGGCTTGGAGAGTT
Organism: Moricandia arvensis; assembly: GCA_905132765.1. Lineage (NCBI taxonomy): Eukaryota > Viridiplantae > Streptophyta > Magnoliopsida > Brassicales > Brassicaceae > Moricandia > Moricandia arvensis. The sequence continues at coordinate 725 of CAJHQP010005572.1, read as the reverse complement.
GGCGGGCATTCAAAAATTGCATGGGTGACAGATTCTCCACAACGTGGGCAGTAGTTATCACGTCTCATGTTATGTCTTATCAGGTTCTTCGTAACCGCCACATGGCCAGCTATCAGTTGCCATAGAACACGACATATCTTTTTAGGAGCTCTTATCTTCTAAGCAAAGGCTTGTGGTTTCGTTATACTATGTTCCATTATATATTTTTCCATCTCAACCTTCAGCAAGTTCCGTGCTATCCAATAACCTGATTTGACTGTGTAATGGCCATTTTGGTATAGTTCCAACAGAAATTATCTCGACGATCAGCCTTACTTATGGCCAGACTCTTTATGTAAGGTATATCAGCAGGGTCGACATAATCCTCAAGTAGCCCAACATTCCACTCATTCAGTTCCTGATTAATCAAATCACTTACTCTCATGTTTGAGTTTAATACTGGAGCCGCAGGTCTGGCTGGCCTAGCTAGTAAAGTGGGGATCCAAGAATACTCCCACACCTTGACCTCATATCCTGAGTGTATCTCATGTCTGATTCCAATAAAAGTATCTTTCGTGTTGATGAAATGTTGTTCCACACATATGATAGAATGCTCACAGAGATATTTCGCAAAGGCGAGCTCATTTTGTAGTATCTTCCTTTTAACACTCTTGCCACCAGAAAATCGGGATACTGTACTAACCTCTAAAGTAGCAAGGTTAGATTCATGGATCATTCGAAATCCA
>CAJHQP010005571.1:0-44995 GCA_905132765.1 Moricandia arvensis | reverse complement strand
ACACATGTCTATATTAAAAACAATAATCTCTTGAAAATAATCTTACATTGATGTGGGATATTACACAAAATGCCACTACATTTAAATTTTCTCTAGCAAATTATTAGAGCAAATCTCTCAATAGTTTTTCTTAAAGTTTTATCACAAAAATAGAACTTAAAAGAAAAAATGACCAAATAGAATTTTTATTTTGAAAATTTTAATATTTTTAAACAATTTAATTTTTAACCTCAATTCCAAACCCAACCCATAACTCTAAACCCTAAGTTAGATTAGTTAACCAATGGTATAAATATATTATATCTTTAATAAAAAAAAATTTGGTCATTTTCTTTTGAGTGCTACTTTTGGGATAAAAATTTTTAAGGTTTATTTAGTCTTTTCTATTTAATTATTAATGGCATCTAAGTAATTTTTCACTAATCATAAAACATACTTAAATCACATAAATTCAAAAGAAATATCATACAATAACCCCAAAAAGTTTTATCAGAAAAATAGTGTCTAAGAAAAAAAAAGATTAATATAAATTTTATTAAAATGTGTATATATCATTCATACTCTAAGGTTAACCAATATAATTAGGTTTTAAATTATGAGATACATTTTTGGAGGTGAATTTAAAATTTTAAAAACTAAAAAAAAAAAATCAAAATAAAAATGATTGTTTTTTTTTCTTGAACATTATTTTTAGTGACAAAAGCTTAAAAATGACTATATGGAAAAATATCTTAAATTCATTCCTATTTGCATGTATTTCTCACGTCATCAATCTTAACTTATTACTACATAGTTGGTTTTATAACCGGTTTATTATCTGGTAAGCTGTGCAACAATATTCAAATGATCAGTCCTATCTAATTCAGACTGGTCTGCAAACGAGCCTTGAAAGAGCCATCTCTGATCTCGAGCAGACTACCTTTGTAAAAATTTAAGATGATATATATTATTCATCTTTTGCAGAATGCATGTAAATAATAAGGGTTTGTTCAAGCAACAACTGGTGTAGTTTGGCATCTCAAATTGTAATACGTGCCATTGTCCTAGAAAAGAAATAATTGGGATTGGCAAACAAATGGAAACTATAGGGCAGCTCTGCGTTTAAGTTCAATTTCTTATTAATCAAGGGATAAAACAAACATGTTAAAATTGTGAGTGAAGTCCAATAAATCTAGATAGTTAGGTGACAGCTAAGTTGAAACAGTATGTTTGTGCTCTTAAGTTAGATGACTTTCTAACATAAAATTAATTGATAACTTAATATTATTTATAATTCCTTCAGTTTATGATGTGAGACATTTGTATTTAATAATCACTCAAAATGATGAATCTTTGAGTGTAATCTCAGAATATTTGGGCAATGATTGATAGACCAACTTTAGATTGAATCGATAATGGCTTGAATTGTTTGAATCAAATTGAATTGTTTGCATCGGGACTCTGATACATAGTAATTGATTTTATGTTGGAAGTTCATCTACCTTAACATATCCTAGCGGACCAAAATTGATTTCCCTATATATATTATTATAACGCAGGTGTGATAGATTCTGTTCTTTGAATTCAAGTTACCATACCAATTGCTCTTTTTTTTTGACAAAGTATCAATTGCATAGAAAGGTGTGTTGTGATCTTAGTATTAAATAAAAAACACAGTGTATAGACATAATCATATGAATTTACCTGTGTTTAATAATACTTCCAAAATGTTTCAATATAGATGATAATTAAAAAAAAATTGTTGTTTCATAATAGATGAAGTTTACATAATCTGTATAACTTTAATTTTATCAAAAATGTGTAATCAATTATATTTTTATTTTTATTAAATAAATTATTTAAATTTTAGATTTAATAATATTTTTAATAAAATAGTTTTTTAATATTTATGTATTGGGTTAAAATATATATATATATATATATTATGAAACGGATATAGTATTAATATTTGTGCATACTTACTAGTATTATTTTCTTATTTACTAATGTGTTCTTGGATCACATTATGATACATAAAAGAGTCGTGAATTTTCTTTCTGTAGCAGTTGAGCTAACGCTTGAAAACGTTATTGATACAAATGCTTGGGTCTCCTCCTTGTGAGGCTCATATATCGCCACCTCACCGACTTAAAATCTACTGGCAAGTAAATATCAAGCACCAAACTCTTGCTTCCCATAATCACAGCAACGAGACCGATCGATCCTCTCCTCATATCACGATCTTTAGCCATAAATATATATTTGTGAATTGACAATAAGATCATTACTTTTTAGTATCTTCACTATCAAAACAATGAAGGCATGGAGTGAACCACAACCCTGAATAAACCGACTTCGTACAAATAACCTCGTCTCAGTTAATTCATCAATTTTAGTTAATTGCTTATATACACATATACGGTAGATACTTTATTTGAACGTTAGCTGAATTGTTTAAATAAATAAATGATATTTTGGCTCAAATTGTTTTTAAAAAATGATATAGGTAGGTGGGTGATGATGAGGAGACAAGACTGACAAAAGTAATGGATTATCATCTTTCTAAAACGGCACCATCCTGAGCAAAAAGGATTATTCAAAAATCAAAACCTTTCTGAGACACGCCACGTGTTGAGCTAGGTTAGTTTCTGAGTAACATGTCAGACTATATAAGCATATCACGAGATTTGTTCATTTACGATGATATGTTAGACTCTTGCTCACTGTTTTATTCGTCTATTCTATTAAAATAGAAACATCATCTATTGATAAATATTTGATCCAACTATTTATTACTCATATATTATTTTTATATTATAACATTATATTTTTTATATTATTTATAAATGAGTAAACATAAATATATTATAAAAATATAAAAAATATAAAATTTAATTTATTCAAAAATTTAAAACAAATATATATCCGTGATTAAAAAAACATGTGGTTTTCATTTCTCATTGCATATCTTTTTAGAAGAATTTTTTAAAAAATTTCTCCTCAAATATAATTACTATTGGGGTTCATAGTATAAGGAATATAAAAACATAGTAGGGTAAAATGACTAACTATTGGGGTTTGTGATATTTGGTCTCTTTCATAATTAAAATATATTAATCAAAAGAAAATTATATAGTTATTTTGAAGGAAATGCAGATGCTATTAAAAGAATGTGGGAAAAGAATAGTTTTCGGTAGAGAGTTTTTCCTTTATCTGGTTTAAAATGACATTATTGAGATTCATAGCATAAAGAAAACAAAAAAAAAGGAATACAGCTTCTGTTCGAACTTGGCACATTACAAACTCAAATACCTTTGACCAGTTGTGCTAACGAAAACATTACCATTTTATCATAACATGTAGTGACCTCAAGCACAAGCTCGACAACTTGCGGTCAAAGTCGGCCTCTGTCCGTAAGGTAACTAGCAAAAACCAATCAGTTAAATCATACGAAGGCATCTTTTACAAATAACTACATGATCTCTTATTTTGGACAGAGATCAAGTATGGCATACATAATGAAACAACTTAAACAAAAAAAGTTTGAGAATCAAAACAATGCCCTTAATGTATTTATTTTATTTTTCTTACAATATACTACTGGTTAATTTCTGCTTTGATTAGCACTAAACAATTTTAGTGAAGATATGATATTTTTTGTGAAACAATTACAGGTTACTTTTGCTTTTCTCCATTTAATGTTCGTGTCCCTTTCCAAGACTTGGAGCACAATAGTTAAATAAATAAAAAACTCTTACATAATTTCACTCTCCTGGTACTGTGACTTGGATGCAGTGAGTGTCGCGAGTTTTGAGATACCAAATTTGACCGATTTATCCTTAGTCATGAATTAACTACTCTGTGGAAAATCATTAATTCTGTTAACATCTTGATTGAAACTCAAATATGCATGCTTCTTTTTTCAATGCAGATTATCTTCCATCTTGTTTTGTCCTTGCTTTTAGTTTATTACTGTGTTTGCAGGAAGCTCTCAATAATTATTTCAATGCATACCACTCTCATTTGATAACTAATGCCAACTTATACCATATCACCGGTTAATGGCTCATAATGTAGTTTTTTGTTCTTTTCTCTTCTGCCTACTCAAAAACAATGAGATGCATGAGTGCACTCAACAACCTCTAGAGATGAACCAGACTCGTATATCAATATACTTTTGGACTTGGTAATACATCTCCATACTAGGTAGTCTAATTGTGACACACGAGAGTCAAGGAACTACCAAATTTTATTTATTTAATCTTTCTGGGATAGACAACTACGTAATTTTTTTAATTCATTTATATTCCCAACAGTAATAGTTCACATCATCAAAATACATATGTGATGGTGAAACTAGGGATAACCTGGGCGTAAGCTAAAATAAATCAGCAAACGCCGTAGAACAGCTGTGAGTCCGACCGACTAAGATGATATTTGAGGCCTATTATTACACACTAGTCACTCAGTGACTCAAGTTATCAACATTACAAAGGGTGGGTAGGAAGTAGTGCTGACGATCAATAATTTAGTTGATAAATTTATTTGAGGATTCAATTCAATAACCGGAAATACACAGCTGGTGCTTTCTAGTTAACAATTTTCTTCATATACCAGTGAATGTCTAGAAATATACAGATTTTCAGTAACGCATATGAAATGGATAGTGAGAGATGGAATGCAACATACACATTTACGGTAGAATAATTTTATTTGAACAAGAGGTGAATGAGTGATGAGGAAGACACAGCCACGTGTCGAAGAGTAACATGCTAGATGACAGAAAAACATACTCGCGAGATTAAAACAACACACAACAGACTCTGTTTTTGTTCCTTTTTCACTGTCTCTGATCAAAAAACGAAATCTTTCGTACAAGAGATTCTTGTCTTAACGAAACTTGCCCTTAAAGTTGTCAACATGTACTATATTACAGACGCAGCAGCTCCTCTTCCTTTCTCAGCTCTCTGTCTCTTTTGTCTGTTGAAAAAAGAAGAAAATGTCGAGAGAGATTTCAAGAAGTTCATTGGAGGAGTTCTAGTAGAGATGGATAAAGTACTGGCTTGCAAATTTTAAGGAGATAGAGAAGGAGATGGAGAGAAACGGGCTTCTGAGAGGCTACACGTTCAGTGGAGAGAGCTTTGAGTGGAAGAGTCTAGGATACGTTGGAGCCAAAGGAGTAGCTGAGCATCTCAAGGAGAGCATCATCTACTTGAGACCCCACCTACTGTTGTCGTGAAAGAAGATGGAAAGAAAGCAAAGACCTTCTCTGTCTCTCATGAGAAATGGAGGCATGAGTTTTTGGGTCGGAGAGTCGAGATAACCGCTACGTTAGATTGAATGGGAAGTCGAAAGAGATGTTCAAAGACTTCTCTGCTGTCTGCGTACAGAGTTTTGGAGAGACTTTGGCAAGAGGCATGCTGACATTGCACAAATACGTAGCAAGGCAAGGCACAAGGAGAGAGACAGATGCTTCGCATGAATCAAGATCTCGTCAGATACAGAGAGAGAAGGAGCTCAGGAATAGAGAAAGATGAGAGAAACAGTGCACAATCCACGTTCAGGAGACTCCACTGCGTCGCGGAGACAGGAGAAGCCGGTAAGACGACTCTGCCTCTGAGAGTGAGAGAGACGGCGACAATAGAATAGATGGACAGAAGAAGATTAGGGAGTTTAAATTAGGTTTGCTGGTAGTCGTAATAATTAGTAGTAGTAGTAGTCAAATTAATTAATTAAACTTACGAGAAAAAGTGTGGTAGACTTTTTCTAATTGATTGACTGTTAAAGCGTCTTATGGTCATCTTTTTCCTTCTTTAGCAGAAGAAGAGAACATTTTAAATCAAAACAAATGTCAGAGCGGTGAATCTCTATCTTAAGTATTGCTATGATCCTTGTGGCAAATATATTGCTATGATCGCACATTTCACCTCTCTTCAAACCCACTTATCCGGTCCAATCGACCCAAAACGCGTTTTCAGTTGACGAGGAGGAAGCAACTGAATTAATACATTACAAGGAGCATAGCCAACCAGACCAAACCAAACTGAATTAATCTACTTGTCTCACCGGTTCAACAGCCTAACGGCTAATTCCATTTCAGTATAGAACAATGACCATGGCTTAATGTTATAAAGATTAGGCCCATACGAAGCCCACAATAACTTCCTATAATTCCTTTTTTTTAAGCTCATTACACGCCAATTTTTTTAAGATAATATTTTTTTTATCTGCGCTTAAAACTGTAGATATTTATTTTGTTGATTATTTTTATAAAATTTTGCATTAGTAAGTTCGATTATTTAGAAAATTTAACGAACTCTAATTTTATAGAGTATTACAAAATGATCATTAGTTAAATATAAAATTGTCACTCAAGTGTTGTATTATATGATTGTTGGTTAAAAAATGTCTGTCATGATTTTGTAACAAATTTTAATATTTACCTTAATTATTAAATTTAATTAATTATATTTTCCATAAAATTTTGTAAACATATAAATTGAACTATTTTCATTTCAAAATTACGAAAATGTCCTAAAATATATTTGTTATTACTAATTTGATTAATAGTGTGAAATTTAAATTGAAAATATTATGATTTTAAATTGTAACAATATTCTGGTGACAATATACTTAGATTTATATATCTCGTAAGACATTAGATGTTTAGGTATATCTCTACTTTTAATTTTGCGGTATAAACTAAATTAAAGGTATGAATAAATGATTCATAATTGGACATATAATAAAATAGACAAATGATTAACTAATATCACTAATAATTTTTTAGAGCCAAAATTATGTATGTGTCATTTTGATTATTTAGTTTAATGCTTTCCAAGATCCATCTTAAAAATTTGACCAAATGTCATTAATGAACAATCAAGTTTAGACATATAATAAGAGGTAATTTTGGAAAATTAAGATTTTTGTTAATGGTATAATATGACAATGATCCTCTTTTATGGTAATTGATGTCATAGATGATTTGTTACTAATAGGCATTGTTTGGCCAGGAATAGGTAATCAAAAGCACGAAACTTAATTATGATTTTTCTCTCTATTTGGTCTAACTTCTCTCTACAAAGTTTTTTTAAATCAGAGTTGATCGTCGGTGGCCAGTGGTCTTTCCCGCCGGTTACATCTTTTCGTTTTGTTTTTTGGTTTGAAAAATACTTTCGATCTACGGATCGAACTTGTTTTGCTTTGAGAACTGTTTTCGTTTGGCGATTTTGGATGTGTAGTTTTACCCCAATCTGAGCTGTTTATCACTTACTTTTTTCCGACTTGGTTTAAACTAGTTTCAAATCTTCGCATGTGATTTCATAATCTTTGGAGGAGATTCAATCTCGGGAGTCTAGTTAGTTTCTTCCTTTCACAGAGCTTGCTTGTTTTCAGTTTATTCAGGTGTAATATCTTCACTTTCTAAAGAAGCTTTGGCTGTAATATTGAATTTATAGATTTTTTAGGGTGGACGTCGGATACCGTTTGAGTTTGGATCGGGTACTTCGGATTTTCTGTATTTTGGTATATGAGATATAGAACCCGTTGGTATTTTTGTATTTCGGTCGGGTTCGAGCTATTTTTAGTTTGGTTCGGCTTATTCGGGTCGATTTTTGGATATTTCAATTATTGAAAGATCAAATATTTCATTTCTCAAGTTGCTTGTATAATAAAAATATAATTTTACATTAACTGATTTTTATATACTAGATTGAATGATTAATAGATTTGAGATAACATTTCAAATTAAAAATGCCACTACTTTTGGTCTATTGTTTATTTAAATTTTTAGATATAACTTTTGTTAATGGATGAAACAAAAAGCTGTTTCATATCATTTGAACGTGAGTATCAATCATTTTATTCATAATTATATGTATATTATATAGTTTTAAAAGTATGAATAACATCAATATATAGATATTTTAAATAAATGCAGAGATGTAAATTAAAAATATAAGAGTAAGTATACCTATGTTCGGTTATCTTGCGATATCTATTCGGATTCGAATATTACCCGTTCGGTGTTCGGATATCCATCTCACCTAATTCAATACCCCTTCGGTTTTACTACTCGCGGTTCGGATTCAGTTGGATTTTTCGGATCGGGTGCGGCTTCGGGTATTAGGGTAAAGTGTCACACTAGATTTTTAATGGAAGAGCTTAATATGTTTATCTATCTAAATAACTTTTCTATTTTTTACTTAGAAAGTATATTATATATGATATATAGTAAATAAGTAATAAAATTAATAACTACTGATTGTACATTTTATTTTTATTACTATACAATATGCAAAAAAAATTATACTCTCTCTGTTAAAAAAGATATTTTTTAAGTGCTAAAATTTTATGTTATATATAATGGTATATTATTATCTATATACTACATAACGTAATAAAAATTAATAACCACTGAACTAATGTATTTTGTTGATATTATATATATATATGATATGGAATTTTTTTTAAATCTTTCTTTCCTTACAAAATAATTTTAAATGCATAAAATAATTTATGACACAAATTTGAGCATTAATGACTATATTTCGTAAATAATTTATTTTTATATTTAATTATTGTTAGTATGTTTTTGTTTGGTTATTAATGTAAGTTGGTTTTTGTTTATCTTTTTAGCTGAATTAAATAAATATAATAAAGAAATATCATCAACCTTCAAATTATTAAAAAATCAAATTAGAGAAATTGATATGATTGACATATCAGCAACAAGTCACTTAATTGACTTCTTAATTGATATATAGGTTTGATGAGCATTTTCCATGTCAATATTCAGTCGCTATTAATACAAATTCACATAACAATATAATGGTATTTTATATGATAATAAGAATTTTATTTAACATGGAAGTATGTTATGTTAGTTTAAAACGGCATAAAAAGATATCACTAAATGTATACTTTAACTCCTTCTAATAATTTTCATTTTCAATAGAAAATTTCATAAAGTTGGTAATTATTTTATAAACGTAAATTGGATATAAAAAGTTCCAGTTATAGCGAATTATGAATGATTTGTTAACAATAATCTTAGTCATTTTTAAAGCTTGATGTAAGATATATATGTAATATGAATATATTTTATATAATAAAATTCTTTTAATATATCCAAATTTTACTTTGTAGTTTAAACTAGATATAACATGACTAAATTTTGAATGATCAAAAGATGTAAATTATTGATATGCTTCTTTGAATTGATATTTTAAGTTAAATTTTATTATGAATATTTTTGATAATAAATTTGTTATAACATTTAAGGATATATTTTATTCATGTTATTTTTTGTGTAATAATATAAGTTGGTTTACGTTATTTTCTTGTTTGAATATAAATAAATAATTAAAACTAACAAATCATCAATCATCAAAATTGTAACAACTTATCAACACTCATCTATGAATGACATGTGTATAAAGTCACTAATGATTTCTAAATTAATATATAGGAGGATAACGCCCAACATCATGGGAAAATCAAAATACAGTATAACTATTTTTTCTGAGTTTAGACACTATAAAAAATTCATTTAATATGAATTAATTAAATTAGTAGCTTATATTTACTTGTATTCTATCATAAATAAAAATTTCATTATATTAAAATTAATAAAGCTTTCTTGTTATATTTTATTCTTAGATCTGTTTTTATTCTTAAAAGCATATAATTATATATGCGAGATTAATGCTTAGTTTAAGTTGGCGTCAATAAAATTATATACAGATAAACGTTAGAGTCATAAATTGACATTGGATAAATTTTATAATTTGAAATTTGAATCAATAGTATATATCATACACTTAATCAAAAACAATTACATCTACTAAATCATAACAAAAGATGTTGAAAATGATCAAAACAAAGTTAAGTATTATCTTTTTGGTAACACAATTCTCAAGAGAGGATATCGCATATCAATTGTAGAAGAATATAAATTTGAAAGTTTAAAACGTAAAAGACAGACTCTAGTCTCAAATTGAAACCATGCAAGTACTTACTAGTCTATTGTTGAGGTGGAAATGTGGTAAGACGGTGATGTAGAATTCCAAGTATGATGAAGGATTGTACAGTCACGACAAAGCAGTTTCGTCGACGTCGCAAGAGTTGGACGACGTTAAAGTTCAGACAGAAATAAGGCAGCATGGTACAGCAAGGTCAGCTTAGAGAGGAGAAAAATGGAGAGATACGCCAATCGTCATTAGTGTAACAGCGTTTCCACTCTTCGTCAAGTTGAAAACCATTAAGCTTCAGTTTTCATTTGTGCATACCTTAACGATTTTGAGGTGTCCTTCTTGTACTAGCTTAGCAAGAAGTCTCACCGTGTTTCTTGACTCGACAATGTGTTCGCTCTTGCAGCACGAATGCATAATCTCCGTTGGTCTTGCTCAGCTCGGGAAGGTCTCGATCGCAACCTTTGAATCATTTTTGTTTTAAGGTTTGGGGTGTTTCTTCGGAGATCACGATCCAATGAGGTGGCCTGCCAGAGCCAGGCATGAGAAACTTTTCATCTTCTTGGAAAACATTACTCGTGAGGAGTAGAAACATGGGTTCTGATCCTGATGTTGGTCACCCGGAGTTGCTCTCTGACCGGTCTGCAAAAGCTGATCTGAGGTCCTAGAACTTGACGGCCCGACACAGTCTCACGCTCAGGGGAAGATGCAGGAGCATTGACACGTTTGTGATGAGTTTTGGTTGGCAATGAGGCAGAGAGTTACAAGGGAGGCAAAGGGATGCGTTTGGGGTTTGTATCAGACGCAACAAGGGTTTAGATCGTCTTGGAGACGCAATATGCCGTCTCACTTGAGAGTAGACTACCAGCATTTGATGAAGCACCGTTCCCATTTGCTCCATCAACTCCAGAGGCACTTCTTATCCGAATGAATGTAGTCAGTTTCATTAGCATTTAAAATGATCAGTTTGCATATCAGGTCACACAGTTCAGCTCTGATGATGGTACAGGTAGGGGTTCGTACGCAGGAGATGAGAGGCATTAGAGAGAAGAAGAAAGTAGTCTCGCAGATTTACTAAAGCAGAGCGACTCAGAAGCAGAGACATGATGAGTAGGAAGAAAGACCTATTGACGACTCACCAATATTATTTATATACATTGCATTTATTATAGCTTGCACATCAAGTTTTTTAGGATATCTTTCTTCCACTATCTTATTTATTTGCCTCTCTAAGGTTTATACTCCACGCAAAATATCATTAACTCCTTTATTTCTATTTTCTGCTATAAAGCTAAACAAATTCTAAACATTTGTTTCCATACAAAAATGATCTCTTAAATATCGTTGTCTAATATTGTTTAAATAACACAAGATTATGATCGTTGACAAACTCCAAAACTTTTGTTTTACTTTATCTCATGACAATGTGTCCTGAGGGTTGTTAATTGGCTTTGTTGTCATGGAGAAAACCCTACACTACACAAACGCTCAAATCTACAAATCAAATATATAGAATAATATAGAGGAATAACCTAAGATAGATTTATTTCACAAATAGTTTCAAGGACGAAAAAATGACTAAATAAATTTTATTGAAGGGTGTAAATATACATTTATACCTTTGGGTTAACTAATATAACAACTACGGTTTAGAGTTATGGGTGTGGTTTTGGATGTAAAATTTAAAAATTATATATATTAATTTTTAAAACTAGAAATCTATCGGTTATTTTTTTTCTTGAGATCTATTTTGTAACAAGAACTATCACAAAATGTTTATTTGAGAAGATTTTCAAATAATATATTCAATTTTGTTTACTATTAAAACGTATATATGAATGTAATCAAAAAGTTTGAAAAACATCATCATATCTTCTGGGATTAATAGGGTTAACGACAGTATCATATCACTGGTTAATAGCGGATTTTTATGGTTCTAACGAGTTTTTAATTAGTGGATTTTTCTTAAATAATGAACCTAATTATCATAGTAGGTCATCGGATTACAGTCGCCGCAGGTCTAGGTTGGGTATAATAAATACTAGATAAACAGCAAGATCAGAAAGCAACTCTATACCTTAGATACACATGTCTAATTTTTTATATTATACTTAGTTTATAGCTTAATTATCTACTACATTATATAAATTTATTTGTTTATGAGAAAAATATTTTACAAAAAATAAACATAATAACACTTACGTAGGAAAAAAAAGGAAATTAATTTTGAGTTTTTGTGAAACATTATATTTATGTGTTTAAGTAAAAGGATGATTTAGTTTACAAAAAATTGTAATTATATGTTTTTCAAAAATATAAAATGGGAAATATATAAAGAATTTATTATTGTGTAATAGTGACTTTTGAATAGAATGATGGAATGAAAATTTATTGAAATATTATTAGTTAAAAGAGAAAATTTATATTTTGTTATTTAACTTAAGGTTACAATATATAGTGAAGTATTAGAGTAAAAGTTACATTGAAATTTAAAAGTACACTTAATTTATAACAAAATACTACTACTACTCCTCGTTTCAGATAAGTGTCATTTAGAGAAGTTTTTTGTTACAAAATAAGTGTCGTTTTCGACTTTCGATGCAAATTTATTAATTTATGCTGCAGATTATTTTTCTATTGTTGAAATGTGGTTAGGTGTATAGGTAATTGAGTGTTTTTAAATATAGAAAATATGCAATTAATTGTTTCTTAATCACGTGTGCAAAACCTAAAGTGACACTTATAAGTGAAACAGAGGGAGTATCATTAACAGCACTTACTGAAATGATGAATATTAAAACATTTCTTATGGAAAATAAGGGCTAGCAAAAACGAGAACCGAAGAACCAAAATGATCCAATAGAAAATTAGTACAGAACTCAACTAGTTAAATATTTGAACAAGTTCAAATTTTGGTATCTAAAAATTAGAACGAACCGATATATTTTGGGTATCCGTATATATAATCAGATTATATACTTGAATATAATAATTACTTTTAGAGTTAATATCCAAATTATATAAGATATTTTAAAATTATCTAAAATATTAAAATATAACAAATAATCAAGAGTAAATATTAAAAAGGTTTAAAAAATACTTAAAACATTAAAAATACTTTAAATATATATATATATATATATATATATTATATATATATATATTATATAATATATATATATTTATATTGATTCTCATCAAGTCAAACTAATTTTATGGTAAATTTAGGTATTTTTGGCATAAATTAATCAGATATATATATATTATATTATTTTAATATTAGATTTTGAGAAATTCAAGTATATATGAATTTTAAATTTTATAAATAATTTAAGGCGGGTTATCTGAAGCTGAACCGAATCGCGAAAAATTTGAACAAACACAAGAAATTTTTATAAATATCCCAACATGACTGAAATTGTAACTCGAAAATCCAAAACTCGAGTAGACTTAATCTAATCCAAATGGATACCCGAACGTCCGTCCTAAAGAAAATAAATTTCACTGTTTACAGGATAATGGAAAGCAAGATTTGACTGTGGTTCACATCACCGGAAAATATGAGAAATTCTTCAAATAATTTTTTTAAAGTTTTTTGTATCAAAAGCTTTCAAAAATAACCATAGTAGTTTGATAATTATTTTTTTATTTTAAAAATTTTAAACCCATCCAAACTTACTCTTAATTCTAAACCATAAGCTAGATTAGTTAACCCTAGGTTATAATTATATATTTACATGTTTAATAAAATATTTTTGGTCATTTTTTCTTTGAAAAATATTTTTGTGACAAAAATTTTTTAGATTATCTTAGGATATTTCTCTTCAATTTTTTGGCAGAAAATAATTTTTTATATTTTGATGTAAAAAGTAAATGATGTTTTCGACAACAAACATGAAAACCATTTTAAATGATAATATTATTTTATGTTTTCCTGATAGAAATATTAAATTAGTATTAAATTGAGAAAGTTGTTTTTTGGAAAAACTGTATGAATATCTATAATCAATAAGAAAAATCTGTCTATTTCAAAGCCGAATTATTAGTCACAAGTAGGTTTCTAGGTTTGAATTTTATGAAGGATTTAGGGTATCATGTGTGCGGTAAAATTTGAATTTACTGGGAAAAATTTAGTTCTACCACAAGTTTAATATCGCTTTTCAAATTTACCATTAATGAATGAATATTTTCAAAAATACCATAAATTATGATGAAAATAGACTAAATTAATTCCTCTAATAATTATAAACATTTAGAAACTCAACATCACCCCTTTAAACCTAAACATAAACAATAATCATTAAAATATAAATCTAAATGTATATATAGTTTTTGATTGAAGGTATTTTTGAAAGTGGTAATTAACTTGTAGTATTCTTAACAATTTTCGTATATTTCATGTATGACATACTAATTAAGATTTATCTTATGGAATTCTGTAAACAGTAATGGTACATATATATATATATAAACTTAAAGGAGTGGGGAATAAGTTTAAATCACAAAAAGTGCTTGCGAAAGATCTCATAGAGTAGCATGTTAAGAAAGACACTTGAATAATTAAGAGAAGAGAAGACACTAGACTTGGTCTATATTTGAGGAGGAATAAAGTAGGGGGCGCCGAATCTAATATTATGAGAAGCGATGGAGGAATCATGCAGAAGGATGGTGGCATTTTCGTCGACATCAACTATTTGAAACGCTGTTTGGATCGAGGCCCAGGGAAAGGAGCTAGCAGGAACACAGAAAGGTTCAGACATTGAGATGTAAATGACAAGATCTCCAATGTCTTGAGTGTAAACAGCGTTTCCTTCATCATCTATCTTGAAACACCATCAAAGCTTTCGTTTTCATTAGGGCAAGTCGCCTGCTGGTCTTCTTGAACCACTTAACCAAGAAAGTCTCGCCGGTGGTTCTTGACTCTACCAAGTGTTCGCTCGTGCAACACAAATCCAGAAGCTCCCGTTTGATCTTTGTGAGCTCGGGAAGGTTTTGATACTGCAACCTCTGAATCTTGGGTTTGTTCTTGGGTTTGTTTAGGTCCCATGAGCCAATGAGGCTGCCTCCAGATCCCGGAATGCGAAACATGTTATCTTTCTTGGAAAACATGACACGTGAGGAGAAGAAACATGGGTCTTCAATCTTGACGTTGGTCCACTCCGGTTGACTCTGAGCTGGTCTGCAGAAGCTGAGTTGAGGTCCCAAGAACTTGACAGCCACTACACAGTCTTCATCCTCTGGAGAAGATGAGGACATTGACACGTTCGTGACGATTTGGGTTTGACAATGAGGTAAAGTCACAAGAGGAGGCAGAGGAATGTGTTTCGGGTGTGTATGAGATGCAGTCGGGTTTAGATCATCTTGGAGACGCAATACACCGTCGTCCTTCAAAGTAGCGACCCAGCCATTGCATGACCCGACCGTTCCCATTTCATCGCTATCCACCAACTCTAGAGGCACCTTCTTTTCCAAATGAGTGAACCAACTCTCAGTATTCTTCAGAAACACAAGTTTTCCGAGACCCTCTCCACAAGGATTAGCTCGGACGACAAAACCAGGAGTGGTTTGAAGCAAGGACGATGAGAAGCCTTTAGAGATGATCATATGAGATAAACAGGATCTTCTCACCAACTCAGGTTTCCCAAGACACAGCCTCGAGAGCAGCCGGCTGAGAAGAAGAGACATGACAATGACAGCAATATTCTTACGGAATGGTAAGTTAATATTAATACAAAACATTTGACCTTGCCCTCCAAGTTTTCCATCTCCAAATCATTAACTTCCCAATATCGCTTTTCTGTTTCCCCAAAGCAAATCTGCTATACTTATTTTTCTTCCTAAAACGTAATATTGTTATTTTTCTGTTCTAACCGGATCTAAATCGGTTCGGGTAACTAAAATTAAAAACCACCAAATTCAGATACATTTTGGTCCGGGTTGGTTTTTGGGTTATTCTGATTGTCTTTTTTTTTATTTTATTTTTTGTAACACTGAGTTATTCTAATTGTCTCCTCGCTATTTTACGGACTTAAATCTGATATAGAGCAAATGGTCAAAAAATAATCTCCACCATCCAAAAAAATCTACATGAACCAAGTCTAACAAAATGACCATTTTGCCATTAATGAAGAGTTAACATGAGCCATTGGATCATCCAATCTATGTTTTAATCTTGACCACACGATTTCACACATATCTCATTCTCTTTTTTTTCAAATTATTTCTTTAATCTCAATGAATTACAACCACACAATCTTTGTTATTTCATTCTCTCATTCGACTAGTACAACTAGTATAACTTGTACAAGTAAGCATGTAAAAAAATTATATAATTGGTATATAAATGTTATAATTTTACACATGAAATAAACAAGTAAATGTTTTAAATGCTATATAATGAAAAATTTCATCTATTTTTATAAGATTTTTGAATTGTTTTTTTTAAATTATTATATTACACTCTTAATTTTACATTATATGTTTTTTAAAGGTTTATTAACTATATTAGTCATATTATTATAAACAAATATTTAACATATTTTTTACAAAGATATGATGTGAAAATATTAGTACAATCCCTAAAACTAGACATATAAACAATTGATATAATTTTTATTATATATTAGACGAGTATTACTGGTACAACCGGTATAACTTTGACATTTCAGATATTTGAAAAAGAAATTTGCTATATTTCATATGAGAAAAAAAAATCAAATATCCTAATTGGTATGTACTCATAAAGTTTCTTTAATTTAATTTAAAGTTTTGAAAATAAATTAAAAAATTATTACATAACTCCATAAGTTTACATGATCTACCTTATACTTTTAAGGTTTGTTAACTTGTTTGTCCACATAATTTTTGGAAAACAAACATGAAATGTATTTTTACAAAATTGATGATTTCATTGTAACCGGGCAAATACATGTAAACATAAATAAATGGTACAACTAAGTTAAATGTATTTATTATGTGGTACAACTAATATTTTTTTATTTCACTGCCAAAGTACAACTATTCACAAACTCGTATAACTCAAAAACTAGTACAACTATGTACAGTCGGTACAACTAGACAACTGGTACAACTACTTGTTATTTTATTTAATATTATTTTAAATGTGGATCACGTTTTAAATTTGTATCATGTTTTAACTATTATGGTTGAACAATAATGTAGAGTAGTTGTATTAGTTGTACTATTCTTAAATATTATTGTTTAGTTGAATATGTTGTATTAGTTATACCAAAATACATGTATATTTAAACTAAACATAATTTTCGCTTACAGACTATAATCTTCAAAAGAAACATAAGTTTTAATAGTTTCTAAAACTATTAAAAACAAATTTAACTTCAAAGAAACATAAGTTTTAATACTAAAAGGGAAAATACGTTTATAACGAACATAAGTTTTCAAAAGTGACCCCCAAAACTATCAATTTTACACGAAATAAGACCTTAGTTGTCACTGATGCTCCCTCTTTATTTTTCTTACCATTGACTCATTTTTTTGGAGCGCGGTTGGAGATTTTTCTGGTTCTGCATCAACTATGACTAGACTTTACTAATTTGAAAAAATAAGAATCAAAAACTAGTTGTAGACACAACATGCATAAGTATGCTATCTTTATATATCAAAAATGCAGATGATGTTTTTATATCTTCATCTACCTTTTTCGCCTCGAGAACAAAAAGATGAAGATGATTTTTTTCAAAAATAGTATAACTAGTATAACTAGTACAATTGAAAATAAATCATTATCCAAATCAAATATTATTAAAAATATATTATTCATATATTTGATACATTCCGGCGAGAAAGGGGAGATTAGACCAACATGTCTTATTGGTTCTACATCATCATTTTTACTATCATCACTGGAAAAAAAATTAACATATTAATTGCAAAGTTATACTAGTTATACTAGTTATCCACGTTTTACTTTATCAGTTATAATGGTTATACTAAATCTATTTATACTAGTTATACTCATTGTAGTTGTATTAGTTTTACTAATTTGAATTGTACTAGTTGTACTAGTTGAGTTGTACTAGTTGTATTAGTAATACCTTGCGTTCTTCTTTATCTTGAATCTCATTTTTAAAGGTGAAATTTGATTATATATAAGATATAATTGATTTATAATGACTATGGGTTAACCAATTTTGAATAAAAACGAGAAATTTGGTGGATGATAGAAGAATTTTTTGATTTTGTTATAAGGTGAAAGAATATTAATGGAGAAGAAAGGGGGGGAGGAAGAAGAAGGTTATGATTAAAACTGGGTCGGGTTGCGGGTCTGAATCCGGGTCGGATTCTGGGTAGGATAGTAATGGCATGGATTAGTAAATATATTGAAGTTCTTAGGTTTTTTAGTTATTTTGTCTAAATTTTTATTTAAAAATAAATGTAAAATAAAAAAGAAACACATGGGTCTATTTGAGATTTTTTTGTATCCACTAGGTCTATTCTAGCATTTGATTCCTATTTTACGGGAAATGTTCAGCACAAAACCAGAAAAGAATATTATAAAAACCAAAGATTCATATGAAACTTATAGACATAAGAAACATAACGCTGTTGAAAGGCAAAATAAAGCATCACTGAATTTATAGAAAGGAAAATAAAACAAAAACATTCTAAGCAGAAGGAATACAATTGGTTGTTCTAACATGTAAGCATGAAAGGGAACTATAGTTAGCAATGAGCGGTAGAGATTAATCTAATGTGAATAAAGTAAGAGAATCAACGGCTAAGATATCTTCTTTTCTTATTAGCGTTTTTAAAACCAGAGGCGATGATGACGTATCACAGCCATCGGAACAGTCAAGATCCAAATCCCCTCGCGTTCTTTCCTCTCCGCTGCTAACGGAAGACGAGGAACTCATCACCGGAGCCGCATCCCATGGCACCACCTGATTCTCCGCTTCTTCTTCTTCTTCAGAATCGTCATCGTTATTACTATTATTAATCTCTTTATTCAGATTCTGATTACGAGATAGACAAGACTCGCATACTGAAAACCGTAGGGCCGAAACGAAGACCCGAGGCTTTCCAAGGCGTAGGAGATTGACACGCGGCTGCAAAGAAGACAGCGCGTGTGCTTAGCCACCAGAAAGTTAGCTCCGTGAACCTTGACGGTCGCAGTCCCAGCATAAGCTCGCCTGGTCTGACTCGCAGAACATCCTAGCTACACCCTCACATAGCTCACACTTCATCTTCAGATCGTTTCTTAATTAATTTGCTTCTTTTTTAAAAGACTTTTGATCTTTCTCTCTTCTCTTTCCCTCTCTCGTTTCGTTTCTTCTGCGGACACAAAACCGTGAATTTGCATATGAGAATTTGTGTGGTTGATTTAAAATTCTTTGAGGGTACTCTCGTCTTTTACCTTGCAAATGAAAAATTTCGATTTTTATTTTGTGTAATTAATTTAACACTCGTATTTGAAGGGTTATTCGTTCGAATCTTGCAAACTTCTGGTGGATAATTTTTGAAATTATTGAGGTTCTGCGGCTGAGCATTATCCTTGAGTTTCTTTTTTAAAAATTCAGGAGAGATGAGACGATAGTTTAATTTAAATCTTAATAATAATGCAAAATTAGTACTTTAAAGTAGGGGCAAATCTCTCAAATATTTTTTTTTAAGTTTTTGTCACAAAAATAAACCTTGAAAAAAAATAACCAAAATAGACCTTTTTATTTTGAAAATTTAATTTTTTTTTTAATTTTTAAAACTTCAACTCCAAAACCTCCACCCCATAATTTTAAACCTTAAGTTTAGATTAGTTAACCCAAATGTATAAATATAGATTTACATCTTTTAATAAAGTCTATTTTTATCATTTTTCTTTTTAAATGCTATTTTTTTGGACAAAAAAATTTTAGATTTATTTTAGTTTTTATCTCTTAAAGTATTTTTTTTTTTTTAAATTTACTTGGTCCTGAAAGTCTGAAACCATGTACTGGGACATGGCCCTATGGGCGCCACTTTACGTGTGGACATATGTTCCTTCAAGAGATATTTTTTGCAAATGAGTTGTAGTGGGTGAGGTGGCGAGATTACAGCCCCGCAAAGGAGGAGGAGCAAGATTCCAACATACCCTACGTGGACGAACATGTTCTCAAATAGAAACGTGATCCCACCTGGGATTTGTCCTGACCATGTTATATGTAAACTGGTTTTATGTCGGAATTGTTAAAGCATTTGCATACCACTCGGTCTCCTCTATATAAAGAGATTCCAATTGAAAAAGTTGTTTTCTTAAGATGACTAGCAGAGTTTTTGACCGTTTTAAAACGTTTTAAGGAAAAATCCTAATTAAATAAGCAAAACAACATTCTCAAGTTGGGATATATATATTGTGATATTTTCTCTATGTCACAATCGCATTAGAATGTAGGATGGCTTTAGTACGTGACAACAAGCTCATACTTTCTGGACAGTCTTGAACATTAACGAGAACAATAAGCTTTTTTGTAGTTCTTAATTTTTGAGTGACTGTTTTTCCAAGACTGGTTGAGCTAGTGGCTCCATTGTTCCGATGAATAAGCAAAAAAGCTCCATTATAGAGACTTTGATAACTAGCAATCCGAAGAAGCATACATTCTGCAAACAATAGGTATTTGTTACGATAATAATAATAACTAGTCTTTGACCCGCGCGTCCGCGCGGATGTTATTTTGTGAATATCTAATATTTTAACTAATTTATTTGATATAATTGTATATGACTTGAACTTAATATTCAATATTCGTTATCCGATTCAGGATCCCATCCGCTTCGAAAAACGGATTATTTAGGGATCATGATAGTGATTTTACAGATTTAATTGATCCAAGTACAAATTCAGATAGTAAAATTTTGGGAAAATTGCCAAAAATGGATGAAATAGGTATACTATTGTCCCCTTAGAACAAAATTTAGGATCTTTGTCCCTATAGTACAAACAATAATGAATACCCATTTTTGTCCTTATTCTATTGAAATTTTCCTAATTAAAATGTTAATTATTTTGGTAAATGTTTTTTAAATAAATTTTTACATTATCAAAGGGGAGATTTATTATTTATTAGGGATTGTGTCACCACCTTCAATAAGTTAGGACCTGGACTCTGACGACAACAGCTCTCAGGCTGGGATCAGAAACCACAGTTGAAGCTGGATTAGTCGAGAGGCTTCCCAAGTATGTTTCGGGAGTGGTTTGGGAACCGAGCCTTAGGTCACCAACATCACACGACTCGGCCCGTGAAAAACACCGAGCGTAGTCCACGTGGTAATGGAAGTCAGCAAAGGAGATCGATGGGCACAGCAGAGAACGGCAATGGTGGAACAATGGTCACAACAGTAGCCTCAAACAACAGTCATAATAATAATCGGCAATGGCCATACAGCAGTAGCCATGGTTATGATCATGGATCAGGTTCGTACACAGCTCATCCGCCCAAAGGGCTAAAAATATGTAAATTCTATGAGAGTGGATACTGCAAAAAAGGTGCTGCTTGTAGTTTTTGGCACCCATGATTCTCATTTCTTGTATTCCTGTAACCATTTGTTTATTTACAACATCTCGAACATACTTTTTTGTAACACGAAAGTTTCTGTCTTCCCCCAGCCGCATGTTTTAGTAATTATCACAGCTTCGTTTTTTCTCATGTTGCGACTTAAATGTGATAACTTTTACCTAACCTCGTGCACATCAACAATCAAGTCTTGCTCACTTCTTCCCTTTAACCTTCTAATGTGAATTACGGACGGAGACTTAAACCTTATAATGTGAATTACTCATTCACATCTTTTATCAGATTTTCATCTATATTTAGTATCATATTTTTTGTTCCTTCAAAGAGTTTGATACTAAAATCAAAGCATAACTTTGATATTTCGATTAGGCTTACTCATAATTTGCAACTAAACTTATTCAGAAATCAAACTTTGCCAGAATAACTATAAATACGATTGAGAGACACGTAACCAACATCAATTTCGAAGTCTTCACACACCATAAACTTTACGTTTTCGAAGCTTAAACTTGTGTCCAAAGTAAGTAACCTCCCTCCTTTTGCTTCATCGACAAGAAAACTCCCATCCACTGTGTATTGACGATTTCCACAAACCACATGAAGCGTAGATATGAATCTTCATATTTTTTGTGGCAAAGAGAATTGAAAGAAGAAGTAAAGATGAAAAACACACACGATGAATCCCTAAATCGTGTGAGAAGAAGAGGTTTTCAATTTTTTTTTGGAAGAAAACTTAAAAAAGGAAATTAAAATATTAAAAAGATTTACAGAATATTACTTAACCGTTTTTGGCTAGATTTTCGGATCTTGTTTATTTTTTTTCCAGAACTTACATTCTACCACTATAGAAGGTAGACAAAGAACTAGGATATGGTATACGACGATTGTAGATAGAAAACAATGTCAAGAATCCACTTCCTACCGAGCTAGATAAATGTTTATCTCTATGACTTACAGTCAACCAAAACCGTAGATTACAGAGACTTCGGTAGATTATATATTCTGAGCTCGTAGTTATATATGTTTTTGATATATTGTGCATCCTAAGCCGTTTAGAACGCTGTCTTTCTGTTAGATTACATATTCTACATCTCCGTAGATGGTAGATCGTAGATACTAACACATTTACTCCATTTTTTAAATTTACAATTTAAAGATATTTTATAAATAAAAATATTTTTCTTATATGAACATGCTTATCTACATCAAGTTTACTATTTTTCCATAATTTCTTACCTTTAAAAAAAAATAATATGAATTTTCACAGACAAAAAGGGTAGTGAAGGTCCAAACATGCCAAAAATTGATTTTGCTCTAAGGGGACAATAGTATAGTTATTTTGTCCCTTTTTGGCAATTTTCCCTAAAATTTTAGGTATGGATATCAGATCAAATATTAAATATTTAAAATTTAATTATAGTTATCTATGTATATAATATATATTTTTATATAAAAAACTAAAATATTCAATTTTATTAAATTTTAATGATTTTAAGTTTTTTAAATAGACTAAATAGATGGTTAATAGTTAATTTTTAATTAAAAAAACATGTTCGGATATCACTGTGTATTCAAATTTTATTCCGAATATCCTAACCCCAAATATCTGTATCCGGATAACAATTTTATAAATCCGATGAATAAATATCTGAATCCGTATATCCTAGAATACCCCAGATATTTGATCCGTCCTAGACCTAACTGTGTATATGTATGATATGGTGATTAAATTTTTAAAATTTATAAATTACATAAGTTATTCTTATTAGATATATATCGTACAAATGATAATACATTGTATTTGTTTGTAATATATAACCATTTATAATAAATATTAGTATGTATTTTAGTCATTAAATTGTTATGGAAAGTTACATGATTTTTTATTGTAAATGAATAAGTTCATATTATAATAAAAAATTATTAACATTGTTATCTTTTTTATAGTTCAAATATAGTTGGTACCTTATATGAATATGAATAAAAATAAAACTAATTTAATGTTATATATATGTATAATTTTGCTTTTATTATAAAAATTTGGAAAGCACATATACATTTTTTATGAAGTTTTTAATTTAAATGACAAAGATTGTTAATGGACTGAGCCTAAAATTTTTTTTTTTTGTTAAAAATCAATGTTTAGATGTTTGGATACATGGATAATATCAGTGGCATTCTTTGTAAATATTAAGTAAAATCAAAGATTATTTCTTATTTGTACTTCAGTTTTAATAGATTAGATAATCCGGAATTTGAATATCTATAAGTTTGTCCCATAATCTTATTCTACGTAGATATTGTTCGTTTCACTATCTGTGTCATTTCCATCCACCTGATCTATCTGTATGATTTATCCAAATGATTAATTCAGATTTTATGGGACTATTTATTTGCATCCATAAACTCATTTAGAAGAAATCGAAATAGATTTATGTTCGTTATTTTATTCATATTTCTATCCAAAAGAGTTTAGTAAACAAATTAATAATATAACTCTTATTTTGATTTAACCGTATATTTGATATTAATTTTAACTATATTGACTTTTACTATTTAATCTAAAATATATTTACATTAAAATTATTTTAAAATTGTAATTTTGACATTTACAAATTTTATTTCATATAATTTTTTAAATTTACATTTTGACATTCATAAATTTATAAGTTTCAAAATATTTAAATCTAAAGATGAAAACCCACATAATAGAATGTAATATAAAGTTTCAAGATATTTAAATCTAAAAGATGAAACCCACATAAACAGAATTGATATATAGTCTGAAGAATCAACAAAAGTCTGAAAACGTCATTGATACTGAACATTAAAACAAAGAAAATAAGTTTTAAATTATAATTATTATCAGTTTTGCTATTCGACCTTTTAAATTCCCAATTTACAAAACTTGACCAACTAATCTCAGTCTCCACTAAAATAAAATAAATATTGAAAGAAAAACAAAATTAAAATAAATAAAAAGTCAGACGAGAAGATCATTTCCCAAAAGGTAGAGAACCTTTCAACGGCCCAGCTAGGTTCGTTCTTAACGGGTCAATCTCCACACGACGACGCATTAGCAGCAAGAAGCAGAGTTCTACAGAGAGGAGACGGACGATGTTATCTTCCTCACAGTCGTTATCATCTTCACCGCAACACTCGTAATCTGACCACCTGTCAGTACACTCGCAGTGGAACACGTGGCTACAGTTTCTAAGCTCTCTAACCTCATCTCCGTCTTCTAGATCCCCAAGACACACCACGTAAGTGTCGCTGATCAGCTCCGGAGATCGATGTCCAGCGTCACGGCGAAGCTCTCCTTGATGGCCTGTGACGATATCGAAGGAGTAGAGGAAGAAGAAGAGGAAGATATAAGATCTGGATGAGAAACGGCTAGAGAGAGACGGTGAGGTGAGAGTTTCAAGCTCCTTTCATGGCAAGAGAGAAGGTGAAATTCGAGACTGACGGGAGAGAGAGATACCAGAGTTGAAAATGTTATAGGTTTGTAATATTTGAATTGTTTTATCAGTTTGACTGGACCATTTCCAACCAGACGGTTCGATTTAATCTAATCGACTGGTTTTTAAAATTAAGTTGGTTCGATTTAGTCTAATCAACTGGTTTCTAAAATTAAGTTTAATTTTTCAAAAGTCATTCAGATAAACCATCTAAATGATTTGTATTTTTAATATCTAATTAACAAAACTCTCATTCCTGTCGATACTTGGTATTCAGCTAAATTCTGGTGATGATCACTTGCCAAGAGGTCTTCTTCTTCCATTATACATTATGAAACGATGAAATATGCAAAGCTTTGGTTTAAGAACGTCCCTAGGATAAACTTGAGTTGTTAATGGCAGAACCACAAAGCAGTGACAACATTGCCATATTTAAAAATAGTTTAGTATAGTTTATTTATGTAAAATCAACAACTATGGTACAATTGTAAAAATGCAAACTCTGGATAATTACAAAAATGTAGATAACATTGGGAAGAAAGAATAACAAATGTCCTATAAAAATATGGATTCTTAAGAAAAATGGAAACTAATTATTAACATATATATTGATTTTGTATTTTCTTATTTATGTAATTATTGCCTTTTCTTTCTTTTCCCTTTTCTAAAACTTGTTTAGGAACGTTATGAAAAGAAATTAAACCACGGTTTAACACGATTCCATAAGTTAATAAATCTTAATTATAAATTTTCACATTCTTCCACCAGAAAATCGCATTTATTTCTAAATTCAATAGGGTTCATCGAATCGTTACATCTCCCAAAAGAGGGCTTAAAACTTTCTCATTGATGTCGGCAGAAAGGCAGAAGAACTCAATCAATCCACTGAAGATCGGTCGTTAAACCGAGAAAATCAAATTAGGGTTTATCCGATTTGTGAGATTTGATGGGTATCGTTGCTTCCAAGGCAGATCACAACACTCCTTTGTTGATTCTGTGCAAAGAGAGAAAGGAACTGATCAGAGCAGCTAGAGATGCTCGTTACCACTTAGCTAAATCTCATCTTCTTTACTTTCAATCTCTTTTGGATTTCACTAACGTTCTTAATCAGTTTGTGCACAAGGACTTGGTCGTGATACCCTTTTCCTCTGATGATGATTCGTGTAGCGAGCTGGTTTGTTCTGGATCATCAGATTCAGATTCGGAGTCTGATTCAGACTCTAACTCTCATTGTTTAGTATGTAATGAATCTCAAACAGATCAAAATCCGCAAAAACCTTCGTCTGGAGAGAAAGCTTGCGGCTCAAGTAACGGTGCTAATGAGGGTATGGAGAAGCAAAGTGAAGATTTAGAGTTTGTGGAGAAAGTGTTGGTGACTGCGCCAGTTGAAGATGAGAAGAGAGGTTCGGAGACGTTTCCTTGTATTAACCAGCAGAACAGTTTCCATGGTGATCATGATATATTCGGTTTATACGGTTCCCCGGATAACACGCAGCTGGTTTTCACCGAACCGGATCAGAGTGATGTATGGAGAGAGATTAGGGAGAGAGAAGGGATCCCTGATTTGGAACTTGATAGTGATCACAAACTGTCTTGTAAGGAAGAATCAAAGGAAGAACAAGAAGAAGAAGAATGTTCAAGAAAGTGATGAGGAAATCACTTCAACTGCTAACGTTATAGGTGAAGTTGATAAGAGTAATGTTGAAGCAAACACTTGTAATGTTGAAGCTGATGAAACATGCACGCAAGAGAAGCAAACAAGTCCAGAGATTGCTACTGAAGTGACAAGATCAGATGATGAAGCCTATGAGTCTTGTTCTTCTTCGTCTTCTTCTTTTTTTTCGGGTTCGTGTCATACTGATCTTAGGAAGGTAGTGGAAAGTATCAATAGTATAAGCAAGAAAGCTGCGAGTCATAGTGAAGTCTCAGAGTTGCTTGAAGTGAGTAAAGTGATTCATCATCAACCATTAGGATCACAATTCAAGGAACTTGCTTCAAGAGTACTTGGTAGTTCCAAGAACTCGACTCGTGCTTTCTCTTAAGGCGTGGCTTACCTCAAGAAAGCCTCGCTGTTTCGCTTTCCATGACACTAGAGAAGCTTTACGTGTGGGAGAAGAAACTTCACGCAGAAGTTACAGCCGAAGAAAAACTTAGGGTTTTGTACGAGAAAGGGTACAGTTTTCTAAAGAGCCTTGATCAAAACGGAGCAGAGTCCAGCGAGATTCACGAGGCGGAAGCTGAGGTTAAGCTTCATTTATCAAAGGTTAATGTTTCAGTTCGAGCTGTTGAGTCAGTTTCGATGAGGATTCATAAGATAAGAGACGAAGAGCTTTCGCTTCAGGTGAACAAGATCATCAATGTATTCAAAGAAATGTGGAGATTCTTGGCGAAATGTCACCATAAGCAGTTTCAAGCGATCACGAGAAGCAAGTCTTGTGTTCACATGGTCGAGAAAGGATCGAGGAAAGTGACGCACAAGGTTGAAGAACAGATCAGAAGATTCAGAGAATCATTGAGAAGCTACATTGATGCTCATAGAGGTTTTGTTAGGCTCTTAAACGAGTGGCTAAACCGAAACATCATGGAGGAGGAGGAGGACCAAACAAAGACGGAGGCTCCTGAGATATTTAGGGTTTGTAGCGAGTGGCTAAGAGAGATTGAGAACGTGGAGGAAGTCAAAGTGTTGAGTGCTGTTGAAGAGATGGAGTTGAGATTTCGAAGTTTAGGGTTTAAGCAAGTAGAGGAAGAGAAGCAGAGGTTGAGACAGAGAGGTTGTGTAAGGAGATGGAGATGAAGACGAAGGAAGTGGAGGAGAGTTGGGGAATGCAGGCTGAGGAGGTCATGGGACCGGAACTGCTGTCTTTGAGAGAGAGTGCGACTCACGAAAGAGAAAAGCATGAGGGAGTGATCAGAGAGATAAACGACGCCGTATCGATGTCTTTGCAAGAGTGTTTGGTTCATGTCTTTGAGGCCTTGGAGGAATTTTGTTTTTGTAATTTTAAGGCATATCAGAAGATTAGAATTGGTTCGACAGAAGCAGAAACTCTGTTATTGACAAATATGTAAATAAAGAATTTCATGTGATGATGCATCAGATTTAGTTTATAAATAAATCGAATCAAGAGATCATAATCCCGTCATAAGAGCATGATTAATGGGGTATCTTAAGAGGGGTTCTTGCACTGTTCGCGGGACCCACTGACATGTGGGGGTCCATGAATAGTGCAAGAACCGCTTTCTTAAAACTCCTAAATAAGACCGTTTTTAAAAGGGTTTCTTACACTGTTTCCGGACACCCACTGCCACGTGGCGGCCCGTAATTGGTTCGTTTTTAATTTTTTTTTAATTTTTTTTTTTTAAAAAAAAAAAAAAAAAAAAAAAAAAAAACCCACTTGGGGTTCTATGGTTAATCATGCCCTAAGAGACTTTGTGTCTCCTATACATTTATTGATCATAAGAGCCTTTAGTGTAGTAGGGCATGATTAACCATAGAACCCCAAGTGGGGTTCTTATTTTTTTATTTTATTTTTTTGTTTTTTTTAAAAAATTAAAAAAAATTAAAAACGAACCAATTACGGGCCCCCACGTGGCAGTGGGGTCTGCAACAGTGTAAGAAACCCTCTAAAAACGGTTCTTATTTAGGAGTTTTAAGAAGCGGTTCTTGCACTATTCATGGACCCCCCATGGTCAGTGGGGCCCGCGAACAGTGCAAAAACCCCTCTTAAGCTACCCCATTTAATCATGCTCTAAGAGAGTTTGAGACCGGCATATGACAAGTCAGTGCTATTTCGATGTCCCAAGTGTTGGGAATATAATAAATTGATTTTAAAAATAAGTACTCCCTTCCATTTTTTTTTATATTTGACGTTCTTATGATTATGCACACAGATTAAGAAACATTTAATTTTTTATCATTTTCTAAACAAAAACATCATTAATTGTTTTTACCTAACCACAATTCAACCAATAGTAAAATAGAAGTTATAATATCATTGGTCATCTAACATTAATTACTAATAAATTTTACATAGAAAATTAAAAACGTCAAATAATTTGGAAAAAAAAATTTCTCCTAAAACGTAAATTATAAAAAAATGGAGGGAGTATGTGTTAGGTGAAAGATTTGAACAAAAAATAATTGATTGAGTTAGATCTTGATCTTTTTGTTGGTCGAATTAAGTAGTCTCACAAAAATTAATTTATTGACGGAGTCGGTATCATCAAGATGATAAGATCATCATTATCTCTAGAAACTTACTTTGGATTCTTATTTTTTATTTATTTTTAATTTAAAAAAAAGAAATTTTAAAGTGAATCAATCGCAAACTGTCATGTGTCAATGGGGCATGCGAACAATACAAAAACTCTTACACGATTGATTAAATTTTAGGGACTAATTTTTGGCAATTTTAGGAACTAATTTTTTTAAAAAAAATTGAGACCAAACACTTAAAAACTCCCTCAGAAACTCTTTAGTAATCCCCTTTAATGATGTCCTAAGATTCAGTGTACTTTCTACGATCCCGATCCCGGTTCATTCATGTATTCTTCAATATTTTCTTATAACGAAGACTTCAACCATTATTGCGCACAAATGTTGAGTAAAATTATAGAGGGCTGGGACGGGCAATAACATAAATAAAAAGGCATGCAATATTCTGAACACCATACTTAACTTCCAATCAAGGTGTTAAACATAGTAATGTCTTCCAATAAGCGACAAAGTGTAGATTAAGAATTTTATAATTCGCACCCAAAATAAATAAATAAAGAAGTATCCACTAGAAGTCACTAGGAACCTGTGAACGTGTTATTTTCTAGACTTTTCTCACCTACCAACATCGGCGAAAAACAACTCGTTCTATTATTGTTATCTCAATTGCTGTAATGTTAACTTGTTATGATGTGATGGTGAAAGTGTTATTTGTTTCTAATGAAATTATCAAACAAATTAGAAGAATGAATTAAAAGAATTATCAAAAAAAAGGAACCGAACTGAAAGTCCACTAATTCTTAATGAATAAAAAAAAAAAAATTAAACCAACATAAATAACCTAAATGCCCAAAGCTATAATACGAGAGCAATCAGTTTAGATTTTTCAATCTTAGATTGGTAAAATTTCGCCTCAAAGGAACCCAACATAATTTTGGTGAGATTCAGGAATTGATTTGTTGGATATTGGTTTGTAAGAGTATAGTTTTTCCATGTTTGATATTTTGCTAAAATTAGTTTATACGAAATATGTCCTAACCAAAGTGGCGCAATTCTAAAATAAAGATATTCAAATAAAATCAAATCTCGCAATTCTAAAATAAAGAAAATAAAGATATTCAAAAAAAACCAAATCTCGCAATTCTAAAATAAAGAAAATCGGTTCATGTGATCACTACTTGATCTAGTTTAGGGAAACAGCTGACCAAAGAAAAACCTACTTTTACTTTTGTTAGAAACAGCCGAGTTAACCCTCCTTTTTCCTCCACGTTTTCACACCATGTGTGAACATCCACATCTTCCAACGAAAAGACAATAATACCCTTACGTGACCTTCCGAGAAGAAACCAAAAACATATGAGAGCTTCCTTCGTCCACTACCTCTAAGCTTAGTTGGCTTCCATGGATCCATCATCCATGTTCTCTTCCTTTATATACCCAAAAACCCACTCTCATTTCTCCATCCTCAAACCTCACAAATGGCGACTCCTAAACCCTCACCCAGACCCACCCACCAAACCCCACAACCCAGTTTCCACGACCTCTTCCCCGCCATGGCCGGAAAACTCGGAGGAGAAGGTCTAATCGAACGAGCTCTGCAAAGGGTTCGAGCTCCTCATGGACGGAGACAAAGGAGTCATCACTTTCGAGAGCTTGCGGCGAAACGCATCGACGGTTCTTGGACTCGGTGATCTGACCGACGACGATGTAAGGTGTATGATCAACGAAGGTGATTTCGATCGTGACGGTGTGTTGAATCAGATGGAGTTTTGTGTGCTCATGTTTAGGCTTAGCCCTGACTTGATGGATGCGTCACGGTGTGTCCTCACGGAGGCCATCGAAGGAGGAGTTTGGTGATCGAACGCATAGGCATTGATAGATAACCTTCTTTCTCTGTCGGAGACTTTGACTTAAGTTTAACTAATTCCTTTTAGGGAAAATTCCATAAAAATACTCCAATTAAATTTTATTAAGCTTTTTAATACCCAAACTTTTTTGTTACCCGATTTAATACCCAAACTAATTATTTTTGCTCATTATAATATACAAACTTTTAAAAGTCTGTCCATTTTAATACCCAAACTTTATTTATTCTAATTAAAATACTAATAAATTTCAAATGAAACTTAAAAAATCTCTAAAATTTACAAAAAAATCTTAAAAAATCTAATTTTATTGTATGTTTGAAAAATAAAAGTAGCAAATATGTTTCTAATCTTAAACTTTGTAATAAAAGTCTTAATTGTTTAATATTGAATTAAGTTTTTTTTGAAATAGAAAAAAAATTATTTTTTTGCATTCAAAATTATTTTTTTAAAAAATTTAAATTTTTTTCAATAATTTATTTACCTTCTTTCCTAAATATTAAAATAAAATTAGAATTTTTTTCATATTTTCTCTTAGATTTTAGAGATTTTTTAATTTTTGTTTGAAATTTATTAGTATGTTTAATTAAAATAAATAAAGTTGGGGTATTAAAATTAATAGCTTTTAAAAGTTTGTATATTATAATGAGCAAAATAATTAGTTGGGGTATTAAACCGGGTAGCAAAAAGTTTGGGTATTAAAAAGCTTAGTGAAATTTAGTTGGGGTATTTTTATGGAATTTTCCCTTCCTTTTATGTTCGTTTTATCCTTTTGATTATTGTTGCAAATTTGCAATTCGTATAAAATTCTTGGATATTATGAACCGATATGAAAAAAGAACAGAAAAAATTATATATACTAAATGCAAATTCAGTTCTTCAGCCTTTTTCGCCACTCGGATGATTTTAGTTTAACCTTCGACTTGTGATTGTTGATAAATATAGATAAAGTGAACAAGAAAATAATTATTATAAATGCAAGCAAGTTTTAAACGATTTTGTTTCAACAAAAGAAAAACATTATTAGCCAAAGTTTCAACAAAATAAAAACACTAGTAGCTTTGGCTAAGCAAAGTCTTGACATGTATATGAGATTCATAACATGTTCATTCGACATAAAACTTTTACTGGTACATCTTGAACATAATTCTATCACTGGATTGATAGTAAACATATCAGAAAACATAGCTATATGATATAAGCCTATATCAGCTTATACCACACTATTCTGGCACCACTTTTATTTCTACAAAATAATCTTAGTTGATACATATTGATTAATGATTAACTAATTTGTAGACACTTTTATTTCATTTTGTAGCAAAAAAATTAAACTACAATAGTATTAACATATAGCATCATGTAAATTCCCTTTCTATATGAAGTTTCTTATTCTATTTATTTACTTTTTTTTTGGTTCAACATTATCATCTTAAAATATAGTATTAGCGACTACGTCGACTTTAGTTATATGTTACATAATATGGATTGTAATTTTCCTTAAGGGCTTATTTGCCAAGTATCCAAGAAAAAAAAAGAGAATTAAATTTATAGAAAGAAGTTAGAGAGAGATAGGAAGAGAAAGTAGAAGAGAGGGGGTGTTTTTAGATAGTTAGTGATTTTTTTTTGTTTGGTTATTGGGACAAATTTCCCTTTCCTTAACCCGCAAAAGTTTTTTTTTCTATCATTATGACACTAACTATGCAGAAATAATATCTAATTTGGATAATCAAACTGGAAGAACTGCACTAATATAGGGAGTTTTGCAAATTCACTCAAAATTTAAAGTTAAACACAAAACTAACTTTTTTTTTTGAATTTTGACTTGTCCTATTCACCCTAGAAGTTTTCATTATTCAAAAAATGCCACTGGAATACTTTAAGTAAGTCTTCGAAAATTGTGTTTTACTCTATCATCCTCATCTTCATCAATTATTCATGAAAATGTCATTGCGATCAATTCACCCAACAACCATGAACAACCAGTATGAAGCTCTTAATGCATCAAAAAATCGATTTTCACTCATTCTATCTCATATCTTCACAAATTCTCAATTTCTCTCTATATTCATCCAAAAAAACTAAGGTTATTGATTCTAAAGTTTTTAAGGTTCATATAGCCATGCAAAAGTAACCTACATAGACTTCCATGGACCGTAAGCAGACTTAATTTAAAAATTCGGAAGGCTTCCATGAAAGTCTTCCGTTGGAAGACTTACCAGTAAGTCTTCTGGAGAAAATCAAATTTCTGACACAGATTGGTCAATTGCCAAAATTAACCTGTTTATCCGGAAAGATTTCCCTGAAAGTCTTCCTAAATATTTTTTTCAACAAAGAAAAGTTGAAAGACTTCCACGAAATTCTTCCTTTGTAAATTTTCAATTGCAAAAATGACATGAATGAAAGACTTCTTCAAGGAAGACTTCCAGGGAAGTCTTCTACGACAATGTATAATAAACCTTCATTTTCTTCAATTTAAAATGAATTTTAAAATTTATTGTTAATTCATGTGTTTTAGACAATATTTGATATCATAAATGAAATTCATAACTTTATTGGTGATAATTTAGAGGTTACCAAATATGTTTATTAATGTTTCTAACTAGTGATAGAAAACTTCTGTGTTAATTTTTTAACTTTGATGTTCTATGTTTGTATATAAAAACATAACAAATTAGAAGACATTAGAAGAAAGATTTAATAAAGATGAAAGACTTAATTATAAGTCTTATAACAAGAAGACATTAGAAGACTTTTCAGAAGACTTAATTATAAGTTTTCTAGAAACTTTTCTAACGTCTTCTTGTTAGAAGACTTCCTAGAAGACTTTAATTATAAGTCTTCTAGAAAGTCTTCTAACGTCTTCTTGTTAGAAGACTTCCCATAAAACTTAATTATTAGTCTTCTAACAAGAAGACTTTAGAAGATTAGTATAGATCTTGATGTTCAGAATATATTTAAGTATTTATGTAACATTTGATATTTGGTGAATTTAGCTAAGTTTTCTTGAAAATATTCTCGCTTAGCCGTAGTAAATTTGACTATTTTTGTGGTATTGTGTTTTACTATTGAATTTGTATCAAAAATTTTAATAATGTCAAGTACTTTTGGCAAGATAATATTGTAGACATGAATATATTTACCAAAATTTTTTATTAATATCTCTTTAAAGTTACAAAATAATCTAAACTATTAAAATAGGAGTACAAATAAATTTTAACCCTGAATTTTCCTCAATAATTACAATCTTATGCCATTGACATTAAAACACTGTAGTTTTGTACATTACTTATCGAGATCCCATTAATTCGTTGATCATAAATTCGCAGGTTAGTTAGGAACAATAGTTAATATTGCTTTTCGTTGTGTAACTGTATTATAAATTCAAAAACTTATTCTGACTATATCTGATAGAAATTATTAATATAATAGTTTATTTCTGAATATTTAGTAAGTCAAGATTTTTCAACCTAGAATATCTCAAATCAAAATATCCTAAAATATTCTACTTTTTAATATACAAGAAATAGTTAATGTTCTACTTTTATGCAAATATTCTCAGCATCGAGTAAAGCTATTTTGAGTAGTACATATATATATATATATATATAAATATAAATATTTGGTCTAATTGAGTAAGTAGATATTCTAATACAAAAATAATTTAAATAGTATGCGTTGATAAAGAAACATATTATATTTATGTATCGATGAATATTATAATTGATAATGTATACCACTATTATATTTGATGTTACATGAATTAATTAAATCATAACTATAATATTTTGATGACAAAAGAAAATTATAACTATAATATTTTGGAATAGTTTGTTACCCTTTTTGATGATACAATAATATTTCTCAAACAAACCGGGGAAGACTTTTTATGGTCTACAATTGTATTTTAAACAACGAATATTTTTTTTTTGTGACTTCAATTCTAATTAAGTTTGATATGAAACAACATATGGTGAAGATCAGAAGTAATACATTGGGGGAATAAAGTTATGAAATAGATACTATAATGATTTGAAATTAGCTGCTTGGCTAGCTTATCTACGACTTTGTTTACCTTTCTTCCAATCCAAGTATATTGAATGTCAATAAACAATGAAGATATTTAACTATTTGGATATCAGAAGCCCAAATAATACTTTTAAAAACGTAACCGAAACTCAAATAGATAACAATAACTTAATAAGCTTTAAAACTAAGTCCACTAATCGTTAATACATTATTAACCATATCATCTATAAGAAATTAAAATATAAATAAAATTAATACTCCAAAACATAAATTTTAATATATATTAAATTATTAAGTATTTATTAAAAATATTGTGTTGGTTTACAATAAAACCTCAATAATGATAATAAAAAAGAATTGAGTTTACAATAAACCCCAATACTGATATAAATAGAGGTTAGGGATAAATTCAATTGTATTTTGAAATAGACAATCAATTGTATTTTACTAATGAAAATACAGTTATTTTTATTTTAAAAGATCAATACTAATTTAGTATGCATATGTCTTTAAAATCTCTATGGTATTAGATTATAGCGAAAAACAAATCACACATTTTTGAGTAAAAATGTATTTTATATACTATAAATCCATGATAACTTATAGAAATTTAAACTCAAATGTTAAATTTGAACAAAAAATAATTGTTGATTTTAAACCAAAATAATTAGATCAAAAAGTCATTCTGCCTTTTTTATTGGAGGCTATTTTGGTGACAAGTTTTTTTTAGGGTTATCCTAGGATATTTTTTATAATAAATAAGTAGTAGATATTAAATAATTTAATAACATATTTGGTTTGATTTTGCAACTAAATCACAACTAACCAAAAGTTTCTTACTTTATCCTATTTAACCTACCGTGCAAATGCCAAGTACAGTATCTCATCTATCCTTCCTCCAAAAATATCAACAGAAACAGAAAACCTAAACATGTCTAAGCTAACGGATTTTACACCTCTTACAAAACTAAAACCTTACAAAAACAATGACGAGTTAAAGTGAAGTGTTTACATTCATGGAAGCAAAACACATCTTTTGGCAGTGATTCCTTCGAGATAGTTTTAGCAGATCAATGGGTAACTTTTTGTTTATAGCTTTTATTTCATTCATTATATTACTTATGTTACTTGAATCAGATATGACCTTCAGTTTTTTTAGGGTAAGAAAAATCCATTCTACTTACAAACAAACTCACATGTACCGAGTTCAACGTGCTTTACTTAAAGGAGAATGGAGAATTATTGAAAATGTTTTCGTAACTAAAGCTGGTGGTCAATATTGAACTACAAAACATGAGTACAAGATGATTATACCAGACGACTCTGTGCTATCCGGTTCAGATTTAAATGATGATATAATTTTCCTATCTCTTCCCAATTATGAAGTAATTGGAAATGGAACTCTAAAAACACCTTTCCTTATAGGAATCTCGAATTTTACATTAATACTTTAACCCTGAATATTTTTTTACAATGGACTATCACTAATGTAAAACAATGTCGTTTTATAACATTGCTACACAGCCTAATTAAATTTAATAATTAAATCTTAAAGAACTAGATACTAAAACCGACTGACCAAAAATAATGTTGATTACATGGCTCAGTTTCTTGCTACGAAAATATCCCTAGATTTTGCTTGGTCTGCATAATCAAAACCAAAATAGATACAAAGTTCAGTTGATTACATTAACAAACCAATTGTGTGAATACTTAACTACATAATTTCGATCCAACATATACAATGAATAAAAATGTGTAATTATCTAGGACAAACATCTCAACTAAGTATTGCTTTCATGTATTTTATGAGATTCTGCAATTAATTCAATCCAACTTCTCTAATACATAATCGTCATTAATCTTCGACGGACCTTCTAA
The DNA here is from genome assembly GCA_905132765.1 of Moricandia arvensis. Taxonomy (NCBI): domain Eukaryota; kingdom Viridiplantae; phylum Streptophyta; class Magnoliopsida; order Brassicales; family Brassicaceae; genus Moricandia; species Moricandia arvensis. Next base: position 8,071 of record CAJHQP010005571.1, on the reverse strand, counting down.
AAAGCGAGTTTTGATCTTAACAATCATTGATTACCCTTGCCTATGTAAATTACCTAATCAATATGTATGAAACAATTATTACACGGATCTGAAAACAAAATCTCATGCGTTTCAGAAAAACAAAAGACGCTAACCTTGAGAGATCAAGCAAATCCACTTACGCCCTTTGATACGAAGATGGAAATCATGAACTTATACAGAAAAATCAATTTTTCGTTTCATTAGGTTGAATCTTCGATCGAGATTATGTGATAGGATTAATGTTATGAAATGAGACGAGGAAATAAATATTTATATTTCACTAACAAAAAATAAATAAATATAAAGTCTGAGGGAAGATGAATGGTTAGGAACACATAGTGTTTCCCGGAAAAAAGTAGTTAGACTTCAAGAGGGGTTTAGTTAACAAACAACAAACTCGAGACCCATTTACTTACTTTGTAAATTATCATAACCATTTAATTTGAAAGATTATTTTAAAAGACTTATTCTAATGTATAAACTGGCCCATTTTTTACTTATAAATTAACTTACTAATACGATCTGTTAGCATGATAATTGAGTCTATGTGCACTTGACTAATATATATATACCAAAATGGATCTATAATAGTGAAATTCTATGAAGATAAAAGCACTTCACCAGTATAACAAATAACATATACTATATTCCATATATATTTGTATATATTGTTTTTAATTAATATTCCAACTTTGATAATATACAAATATATTCATGTAAGCAAATAACTAAAGGAATTAAATATATTAAACAAAAACTACAACGTATATATATAAACAATAAGAATGTTATATGTAGACATGTCATATAAAGCATATATGTAACATGGTAAATGTTTAAAAATCTAAAGTTTTAAAATACATATAAACACATTTTTCTTTAAAAAATTGACATCCGCGCGGGCGCGCGGGTCAAATTCTAGTTCACAATTAAAAGAGTACACCTACAAATCACAAAACGACCATAAACTAAATTATTATAGATCATTCCTCTACAAAAAACAAGTTTGGACTCCATAACATGAGAGAAAACTCCGTTCGAAGACTTCCGTGGAAGTCTTTTAGTGCATTATATGTTGGAAGATTTCCGGCGAAAACTTCCATGAAAGTCTTCCAAGTCGTCTCAGATCTGAAAAAACTACATATCCAAAAAAAATTAGTAAAAAAGACATGAGATAAAAATTAGAAATTAATATAAAGTTTAGTTTTTTTGTGAAAAACTTACTTGAAAGTCTTCTAATAGAATACATCCTGGAAGACTTACTTGAAAGTTTTCTAGACTCTAAATTTACTATTCGCCCATAAGACTTTCTCGGAAGTCTTCTAGTGCTATTTGTTGAAAGACTTCCGAGAAAATTTCCTTGAAAATCTTCCGAGAAGATATCCATGAAAGTCTTCCAAATCGTTTTAGATCTGAAAAACATGTATATTCAAACAAAATAAATCAGTGAGAAAGACATGAGATAAAATGAGAAATTAATATAAAGTTTAGTTTTTTTATTAAAGACTTACTTGAAAGTATTTTAATAGAATACCTCATAGAAAACTTACTTGAAAGTCTCTCAGACTCTAAATTTACTATTCGCCTAGAAGACTTCTACGGAAGTCATCTAGTGCATTATTTGTTGGAAGACTTCCGAGAAGATTTCCATGAAAGTCTTTCAAGTCGTCTGAGATCTGAAAAACATGCATATCTAAAAGCATTTAATTGACTTCAAAACATTGAAAAGCTTCAAAAATAAGGTAAGAACTTAAAACAATAAAAAGAGTTTCAAAAGTTAAGAATTTTAAACAATAAGAAGTTACCAAATGATAAAATATGATTTATAGCTTTACCTTTAAAGAAGTAGAAGATGAGAACCATGTGATGAAAAACCTGCAGAAACAAAACAAATAAGTGAGAAACATGAGATAAAAATGAAAAATTGATATAAAGTTTGGTTTTTTAAGTTCAAACAAATTAGAGAGAAGTTGGAGAGTTTTAGAAACATTTTATTGTAGCTATTTGAGAGGAAGAGAGATTAAGTCTTCCAGTAAGTTTTCTATTGCATTCTTCGAAAATTTAAGTCTTCCAAGACCCTAAAATCAAATATATTTCTAAATCACATACAAAAACTTTATTAAATTTAAAATAAACTTATAAAGTGTTTAATATATACAAACTTAAACACATATAGATCAAATTTAGTTTTTTTTTTAAATACCACAATCTAACCCTAAAAACACATACAATACTATAACATAGTTATCAAATCCTAAACCAAAGAATATCATGACTAACTTACATTCACTCATCTATGTTGAAAACTATTCAATTTAGCAAATCTAAATTTACATCATTTATAAATGTCTATAATTACAATATTAGGATTTCTTACTAATCAAAATATTTTTTATAAAATTTATAAATTATTTTTAAGATTTACATCATGGGAAGACTTTCACGTACGTTTCTCAGAAAATTTCTCTGAAAGTCTTCTCATTCACAGGGTAATAATAGTAAACTACAATACTGTTTTTTTGTTTAGTCTTGAGGGAATGTTTGTAATTTCATTACCCTTTTGAATTAATTTTGCATTTGATTTGAGTTGGAGTACTCTTTTACATTTAGAATCAAATTTTGATTTATATTTTGCAAATTCCCCACTAATATACGCCACAAACGAAAATAGACTATGTGCATGGTGCACTAAGTTTGCATGCCATTTTATTTTGTGTCATTTGTGTTTGTTAAATCATAAAGGTGGAGAAAATGTTCTTATATTATTCAAATTCTTTCACGTCTGTAGTGAAAGTTTGTCAATAATTTGGTATGTACATCATTTTTACTAATTAAAAACAATCTCTTGCAAACACCATTTTAAGATTTAAAGGATTTCCTTGCACTCCATTGTCAATATCAACGCCTCATTCTAAATATAGCTGTGACACACTTCCCCATAACCTAATTTCCTACCTCTACAATGTTGTAGGACCATTCTTGATCTGAAAATTAGTCGTATTTGTTCTTTACTCCATTAACGAAACACCGTTTTGTGCCTCAAGCAGGTTGTCCTATTTGTATTGAACAGTTTTCCTCCGAAATTTCTAATAAAGAATGTTGCTTTGATAAGTAAAATATGTATGATCCGCTTGAAATCGAAGTAAGCAACATTTTTAATTCGAGTTTTTATTTTCATTTACTTGTTTTTATTTCCAGGAAAAAGTAGATTAAACACTTTTACATTTAAATCAAATTTTGATTTATATTTGGCAAATCCCCCATATACGCCACAACTGAAAATAGACTATGTGCATGGTGCACTAAGTTTGCATGCCATTTTGTTTTGTGTCATTCGTATTTGTTAAATCATAAAGGTGGAGAAAATGTTCTTATATTATTCAAATTCTTTCACGTCTGTAGTGAAAGTTTGTCAATAATTTGGTATGTACATCATTTTTACTAATTAAAAACAATCTCTTGCAAACACCATTTTAAGATTTAAAGGATTTCCTTGCACTCCATTGTCAATATCAACGCCTCATTCTAAATATAGCAGTGACAGACTTCCCCATAACCTAATTTCCTACCTCTACAATGTTGTAGGACCATTCTTGATCTGAAGATTAGTCGTATTTGTTCTTTACTCCATTAACGAAACTTCGTTTTGTGCCTCAAACAGGTTGTCCTATTTGTATTGAACAGTTTTCGTCCGAAATTTCTGATAAAGAATGTTGCTTTGATAAGTAAAATATGTATGATCCGCTTGAAATCGAAGTAAGCAACATTTTTAGTTCGAGTTTTTATTTTCATTTACTTGTTTTTTATTTCCAGGAAAAAGTAGATTAAACCCCCTCCTCCTCCCCCCTCACTTTTAGAAAACATATTAGTAAAGAAGCATCTGTAACACGTCTTAACGCATCACTCATCAAAGTCTACATATAATTATGGCATATCTGAGTATGGCTTTAACTTTCAACCACCTGATCATATTTCAACTTTTTCATTAGTTAAATTTGTTTTTTATATACAAAGCAGATATTTTTTTTTTTTTATATACAAAACAGATATGATCGCACCTTGCGAGTGATTCATCATGTAGGCTAATGCGTGTAGCCATGCAGTTCCTGTGATCCAGCGAAAAAGACCAAATCATGAATGTACGTATTTTAAGCGACACTTTGGTCAATAAAGCTTATATAAAATGTCGATTACTTTGTTTACACGAATATGAGCAAAATTAGGGGTGAATTGAACATAACATGAGTAAGAGGGTGAAAAAGCGAAGCATCCTTAAAACACAAGCCAACGTTCGCACTTTATCGTTTTCTTCACTCATTTTTAACAATTTTCGTTTCTTTTGTATGTATAATCTTATTATTTGGATATTTATCATGTAGTTTTTGTATTTTTAACATAAAATTTTATCATGTGTGTGTTTTTTTTTGGTATATTTTTTAATCCTGTAGTTCTTAGAAATGCCGTTTAACGTCGCCCCCTCTTGATTACAACGAAAGGTCCTGTAATTCTAAGGGATATCCAAAATGATTACATCCAAGTTCAAGGATATGATTTATATTATGTAAAGTCAACGTATATAAGGTTTTACAGTCGAGGTCCAGGTTAACATACATGTAATGTACGACGCCACTTTTGCAGACGGACTGTGCTAGATCGGATTCCAAATAATTTACGTATAGGCAGGGTTATAGGTGATGTGTTATTAAGAAAAGGACATTTTCTACAAGTCTCTCTATATGTAAATTTCTAGGCTCCCAAGTTTCGAAGAGATATACTACATTGGACTGGTTTTAGTGATAGAGTTTTTAAGTTTCAATGTTAGTAACCCCATTTCTTAGCAAATAAATATGTTTTAGTTTTGTAGATTATTGTTTAGTTTTTGGAAAGTCTAGGCTGTTTCAAAATTATATTCTATTTGCATATAGAGTGTTATTTTAACACCTTTTCTTATTACAAAAAGAATATCATTTTATAATTGCATTTATTTTATATTTAATATTACATTAAAAATTCATTAATTTTATATTATTTTATTTATCTCAAACATTATTGGTTAAATCAATGTAAATATTAACAAGGTAAATGTAGTTCAACCAAATTTTAAATTGTGTGAAAAAGAATCAAATGACATGTAACAACAGGAGGGAAGATCAATCAATTATGTAAAAAAATTCTCCAATTTTCAATCTAGTTATAAGTTCCTGTATATCTAAGTGCGAGACTGCATATGAACGTAATGTTATTTGTATCCACATCTACTTTTTGACGTTTTAGATCATTTTGTCAACCTTATAGATAATCTTTGAAGATGATATCAAATAACCCTAGTTTTTAGTTGATGACAACTCTACACAATTTTTTTTAAAACCCGAAATAAAGTGGAGTAAAAAACATTTCATTCATACTAATTTAATCGATGACAGGTCAAATCGAGTTTTACAACGATTATTGTTCTCAATATATATATATCGTCGATGAATGTATACTTGTAATTTTATACGATGTCTTACTGGTTGAATGTATACTTGTAATATGCAGTCATCGTTTACCATGATTAACTTTTAAGGGTTCTTACCTTTTTTTTTCCTTTTTTCTGATTTTTTTTTTTTAAAAAAATGAACCAATCGTGGATCGCCACGTATCAATGGGACCCGTGAACAGTACAAGAACTTTTTAAGAGGTGGCTCTTGCAGAAGAGTTATAAGAGGTAGATTTAAAAAAAAACAGTGGACCCCACCTCCTAAGAATCCTGCTAAGAGCCAGAAATAATCATGTTCTTAGATCTCTTATTTAAAAACAACTAGATTTTGACTCGCGCTTTAGCGCGCGATTATTTTCGACACAAACCAAATTATATGAAATAAATTTGTATTTTTGATTATATATCTACATTTAAATGTTACAAATGAAGCGTTATATCCATTGTTTCGGATCACAACCCAGACCCGCAGTTAAACTGAGTAACTGATGACTTTATATGGAGTCCAGTTTGTTTTTTTCTTTAAATTCATTATTTAAATTTTTTATAAAATTCGCAAAATACGCTAAAATTTGGGACCCGACTACTGGTTGAACCTATGGGTGGCCACTATGTAATACAATTTGACTTAAATTTTCTTATTTAAAGTATTTTAATTTATGAATGTTTAGATAAGTATTTTAATTTATGAATGTTTAGATAAATGGTGGATGTATATTATGAATGTTATGCTCTTATTTTACAAAAGTTAGTTAAACTAATTTATCATTTTATTGTGAAGCGTAATAGATCAAAATTCGAGAGCATACATACTAAATTAGAAATAAATACATGAATGTGAGATAAATTTTGACCCGAATTGTAAGCGTAATGGATCAATATTCGATATGATACATACTAAATATAAATATATACATGAATGTGAGATAGATTTTGACCCGCACTTTAATGTTCCTTATTAGATTTTGTTTGTTGATGAAATATTATGTTTTTTGTTAGATTTTGACTCGTACTTTTTAAAGCGAGATCAATTTTTATTCAAATATTTATTTACTCAAAATTAGAAATCTTATACATGTGTATCCTTTTATTAAAACATTTGTTTTGAAGTATATATAATAAAAATAAAATTTAAATTAATATAATTTTATGAAAATAAGATAATTAATTTATATAATATGCTTTATATATTATAATACAAACTTTTAATTTTAAATATTCATAAAATTTTATTTTATTATTATATTTTTTCAACATTATTATACAAATTAATTATTGTTATTACACTCGTCTCATACATGAGAAATATATTAATTATTTTTAATTTTTTAATTTAAATATGTATATTAACTATGAAATGATTTATTAGTTCATATATCATATTTTAATATTGTTTAATAAGTTGAAGTATGCTGTAAAATTCATAAATATAATTTATTCTGTTATTTTATAACTTATAAATAGTTAATTAATGAATTAAGTTACTTTATATTTATTACTTGGTGTAGTAATTTACTTATAAATATAAATTATATATATATTATAGATTTTTTATTATATAAATTAATAATGAATAATTTTTCGTTTTTAAATATAGTTAATATTAATAATGGCTTTATTATTTAAAAACAAATATATATTTACATTTTAAATAAAAAATATTAAAAGATATTATTAAAATCTAATCTTACGAAAAGATATTTAAGAATATCTTCTTAGATATCTTATTTTGAAAGTATTAAGATAATTGGTTAGATATAATATATATTTAATAATAATTAAGTTAGTTGTAGGAGAATAAATAGAAAATTAAAAAAATGTAATGGTTCAAACTAGACTACTTATAAGTAGATAAAAAATAGGACTATGTTTTAATATATTAGATATGTATATTAACTTATGAAATGATTTATTAGTTCATATATCATATTTTACTATTGTTTAATAAGTTGAAGTATGCTGTAAAATTCATAAATATAATTTATTCTGTTATTTTATAACTTATAAATAGTTAATTAATGAATTAAGTTACTTTATATTTATTACTTGGTGTAGTAATTTAATTATAAATATAAATTATATATATATTATAGATTTTTTATTATATAAATGAATAATGAATAATTTTTCGTTTTTAAATATAGTTAATATTAATAATGGCTTTATTATTTAAAAAAAAATATATATTTACATTTTAAATAAAAAATATTAAAAGATATTATTAAAATCTAATCTTACGAAAAGATATTTAAGAATATCTTCTTAGATATCTTATTTTGAAAAAGATATTTAAGAATATCTTCTTAGATATCTTATTTTGAAAGTATTAAGATAATTGGTTAGATATAATATATATTTAATAATAATTAAGTTAGTTGTAGGAAAATAAATAGAAAATTAAAAAAATGTAATGGTTCAAGCTAGATTACTTATAAGTAGATAAAAAATATGACTCTGTTTTAATATATTAGATTCTTAAGTTTTTTAAGTTAAAAGTAAGAAAATCTCTTGAAAAATTAAGAATTTTTGGTAAAAGACCTCTAATAAACATACTCTTAGAAATTAAAACGA